>JAQIXA010003797.1:0-13007 GCA_034699045.1 Nanhermannia cf. coronata Gr-Ori-00579 | reverse complement strand
GTTTATAACTATGTATGTGTATAAAAGTGCGTAAATGTCTTACACATGTATTTCTTTCTGGTCTATATTCTATTCTGTAGAGATAAAAAAGTGTGCAAAAGTAATTTGCATTTCCTATATCCTTACATTATTAGCCTATTTAGCACACGCAGAAATTCACGCAAAATATTCCATAACATATATCTAACTCGACTAGACATATTTTGTCTCAAACTACTATACCACTATGTACTACCTAATGGTTTTGTACTACAATTTACAATTTATTCTTTTGCCTCGCCACTACACATTTTTCGCATTTAGCTTGTCCTCATAATAAAAATACATTACCTTACTACTCATAGTCTTAGAACACATATTATATTCACTAACACCAATATATACACACTATTCTTAATTCTCAAAATACCATATCATACCAGACACAGTCACAGTACAACAAAAAGGATATAAAACAACTTTCTTTTCAATCCTAATCCATCATATATGCTCATACATAGGTAGGTAAGTACTTGTGCTTGTGTAGTAAGATTCTAAAATGGATATACACACGATTATTACGACATAATAGTCGTATAAAAACTATTTTATTCTTCGTACCTACATTCATACTACATACTGAACGAATATACCTATATTGCAAATTGCCAGCAAAATCATTTTGTTACACAATACTCCCACCTTATATTTCTTCCTTCCTAATAGTATCAACATCAACTACTCGTACATACTTTTTTATTTACTTATTTAGTATCCTTATATAGATGCTGGTGAGCAAGATGGACACTTAATGATGATGAATTTATTGCGTTTATACGAGTACTTTTAGTAGTACAGTACAGTATACTTTTAGTACTAGTATAACTAAACTAAGGCATTTGTACACTGCTCGACTTCCGGATATCGGTCGAAATAACAGATTTTGTTGACCACTTTTTTTATACACTAACTTTTATTACATTCCTCTAAAAACTACAGGGTACATATTACATATATATATATATCGATTTAATCCCTTTGATTTTGAACACAAATATTTCTTAATAATAAATCAAACAGGAGTAGGTATGTAATAATAGATTTAGTACCCTACTACTAGCTGAATTCCGTACCTCTATCAAATAGACCTTTGATCCAGAGAACTCAACCGAGGTTGGAAATATCCAAATTTTAAATCACACAGAACTTGAATCCGAGTATAATGGCACATTTTGGTCCCAAAAATCAAAAAAAAATAAAGATCAAACAAAAAAGGCACACAAAGAAATATTCAATTGAGAACAAGAATATCACCAAATCATTTTTTTTCAAATTAAATATTTTTTTTGTCAGAAAAATTCACATTTCTTAGATTTCCAATAACTTATAGCGTAGGCAGTAGACTACTGTAATCCAATTCCAAATCCATCAGTAGATTATAGTAGATATACAAGGATCATGTTTAGAACAATTTATATATTTATATGAGATTAATTTCAAAAACTCTGTAATTTAGTTTTAGGAGTAGTCGAAGCACATTAACAAACGGCACTACACAACACACCTCCTCCTTGAGGAAGGACTACTTCAGAGCAACTGGCAAACATTTTCCGCGTTGCAAAAAAATTGCATCAAAATCTAACCATTCTGAGATTTCATACACTCTCAAGATATAAATATATGTACTCTATAGTAATATACATAGTAGGTATAAATTCATGCCTGGGCAACTCGGCCAAAAGTAAAAAAGCAATAAGAGAAGGGGTTTCCTTAACTTGTACTTGTAACTTGTAATCCATATAAAATATAAACATAATACAATACTGATAGTAGTATGTAGGAAACTTAAATCTACCTGCATTACCTACTAAAATTAACAAAAAATACATTTTAATACATGTACATACTTACTTTATAGAACTAATTATGTATGAGCAAATAAAATGCACAAGAGATACTTGTACAATAAAGAAGAATATTCATAGGCCTAAATCTCAAAGTGCAACTTTGAGTTTTTGACCTATCAAAATCAACTCAAATGGTAAACACTCAAAATGCCAAAAGTATTTTAATTTAATTCGATTTATTTTGAAAATTTCCGAGACTCGCATATAGATACTTGTACATAATTGTATCAATATGTAGTAGAAAAGAAAAAAAAGTTGAAGAAGTTAAAAAAAATGTATCTCTTATACATTTTCTCTTATGCATGTAGTACTTGTAGCTAAGATATATTATGATAAAGGTTGAAGTTTGAGGCATATTGAGTAGATTTTTGATCTTGGGTCACTTCCGGCAACTAATGCTTAGTATTAAAGTATCTGGTACTGGTGCTACTACTCAATACTCAACACAACAACGGGTCTTCCCGTTATCTCACCTCTGCCTTTTACATGTCCACATTCGAATTCTACATAGTGCTTAGATATCTGTAGTAGAGAACTAACCATAAATATTATCTATAGAACTAGTAGGGTACTAGTAGTATAAACAGTAAGTATAGTAGGAAAACAATGTTCATCAATGAATTCTTCTTTTCGATCGCCCCTAGATTGACATCATATATGCATATGGACATTATAAACATAATGTAAGTAACTAATAGCCAGTAGCTAAAGCCAAGTATCAAAATCTAAACCTTGAATCTTGAGACATCCGGACTCGGCTGGTTTTTTGTTTATAAATTATTGCTCATTTTTTCAGCAACAGTCTAAAGTATTAAATAACTACTTGATAGTAGGTAGTATTACTCTATTCTATTCAAAACTAGTAGTAGGTAGTAAATAAAATACTCTATAAAACTATATAAACTATAGGTTATCGTTCCTACCTGACCCAACAACAAAAACTTTGAAAAATCTTTTTCAATCGAACCGTCAAATACCAAAGTGTACTTGCCTTACAGCCCAATTCCGACAAAATCTTTTTTGCCAAATTATTTAAGCCTAGTCCTTAATCATAATCCCTATGTAGGTACTGTACTGTACTGAATAGATACTTAAAAGATCTATAATTGTGCTGCTGATACCTGATACAATGCAATTATCGAGCAGCATTAATTCTAAGACATACTCCCTGTTGCTTTTCGACCCAGAGAAATATCAAAAGAATAAGAATAAGAGAGAGGAAAATAGCATCAAAGAAAGAGAATAAAAATAGTCAGACTCATTAAATACTCTCTTATATGTATGTACTATGTATGTACGAATTTTTTTACAGGTATACAGCAAAGTTACCAAAACCAAAATCTTAGGGGGCCAGTAGTAGTTTCATCTACTACAGATATAACATACTACAGTATACTTATCTTATAACGTAGCTAATTAGTCTCACTTGAAGAATAATAAAGCGGATGTGCCTAAAATAGTCCCGATATAAGTATAATAATAATATGGTACTAGGTAGATACTTTAAAAGTATTTAGACTTTAAAATTTATTGTCTACCTTTTCCACACTTCTTTTGACTATCTGTATTTTCCTTCTAACTACTAGTATTAAAAGGAAAAAAAATTGGAGTATTCATTCTTTTTCCTCTATTTCTCTATCATACAAATATATCGGTACAGTAGAAATCTAATACTACATTATTTTAAACAAAAGAATCGCCTTACAATTTTTTACTTTTTTCTTAATACTTAGGTAGGTACAGAGTACTGATATAATCCTCTCGGATAGACTTGGACATAAAGAACTAAAAATAAAAAATTATGTCTAAGCAAGCATGTAATTGCTCAAAAGAAAGATTTCAAGGTTTTCCTCCCGCAAAACAACAGGAAAAGAGTGAGATTGAGTAGAAATATTATACATTTTAACACATACTGTACAGAATATATAGACATTGACTTATTTTTATAGACGGAATATACATACTATATAAAAGTAAAGCAAAATAGTTTTCTATTTAAATTGCGATTTTAAGATGCTAAAAAGCAGAATATAATACTCATCTTAAGACCTATATACATTGTACCTACATGCATAGGCAAACTTTGAAAATATGGTAAGAATGTGCAAAAATATATACATGTTCTCGCATATTTACGGATCAATTTGTTTAAAGCGAATATCCTCAAAAATTCCACAACTACCTATATAAATAATATATAACTTACTTTTTATTTAACATTTAAATATATTAAAGAATTAAAGTATTAAATTACATATACCTAAATATCTTCTATATTATGTGTAGTACCTATTACTTATACTAGTAATGTATTTATAAATAACGATATTTAATTTAAATCTAAAATACACACATGAGATTACCTTTCTTAATCTCTAAAATCTCTAAAATTTATAAATATACCAAGATAAATATGCTTTGAAAATAAAACAAAAACTTTTTCGAGTACGGGCGTAAAATTTTTTAAATTTTTCTCAAGACTTCACACACACATTGTTAAAAAAAATCAAAGTAAACACACACCTCTTCCTTTCTACACAAGAAATTCTAAAATTTGGGCTTAAAAAATTCGCAAACTATCATATGCATATGCATTGAGCAAATCTCCTCAGGATTCTCCCATGCTAAAAAATGCATAGAAAAATTTAAAAAACAAACCACCCTTTTAGTCAAAAAAAACTTGTACTACTGATACATCTATTTTTCCAAACAATGCTCAAAAAAGATAAGGAAGAAGATGAAATACTTCTTTGGTACAAGATACTTATTTAAGGGTGTGTAACGCTATTTTATTTTAATCCTCTCTACAGACCTGTACAGTTCTCAGTAAATCAGCAGCAGTAAAAAGAGAGAAAAAAATCATTTCTCATAGAATCAAGACTAAAAGTAGTGTATCTGATGTACCTACTTATAGAGAGAAGAGACATTTAATCTCGAGTAAAAAAAATATGAAATGTTTGAATTGAATGAACCCAGATTACAGTGGATAGATACTCTGTGCAGTGCAGTTATTGGTAAAGATTATTATTTCCTGGTATTTAATCAGTGGGCAGTTAGCTAACTTGAAATTTTCCTATACGAACTTAAAAAATAACAGGCATAAAATTCTCATAAATTGATGTAGATAGTTCTATATCCCAATTCCAACGAACAGACTTCATTATTATTATGACACAGCCCTATTTAAACTCAAAAACATGCTTTAAACAGGTGATCAATTTTAAATTTTCTGAAATCAATAATACTGTGCTAATAAGTTCCTTTCTAACTAAACCCAAGACAAATCTGTTCAGTCTGATCTAAAGTCGATTTAAATTTTTTAAACTTTCAAACATCCAAATACGAGCCACTTATTTTTCATTCTTCTTCCTAGTGAACATGAGATCAGGTTAAATCTGACAGGTGAATAATGAGAGAATGAGGATCAATCATTGCATACAGATTGAGATTATCTTTGAAATATTCATTTCCATATTATATTCAGTATATATCTGTAGCTAATAAATACTTTCAAGCCTTTAAGAAATAGTATTATGTACTAATACTGGTACTAGTATATATTCTAAATTTATAAATAGATAAATCAAATAAAGCTTCCAAACTTCCGGAAGGTAGCCTCGATTGAAAAAGGCAAATAGAAATCACATATTTACTAATAGTAAATATTAGAATATGTATTTTTTTTAAAATGTTGTCAAATGGCCATCCATCTATTCTTTCTTCTACTATCTTATAGTTTAAGTAGTAAGATACTACAGACTACAGAATATGATAATCATATTTACCTACATATTTACAGAAGAGGAATGGAAAATAAATTCCTCGCGTTCTTTCTACACACAATAATCTTATATCTACCAAAGTCAATAAGATTTTCAAGTTGTACTTACTTATACATTCCATCAATAAGTTTTAAACCTGCCTTGTATTACTCACTAACTACTATAAACTACCATCATAAGTACTTGAAAAGATAAGTATGTAAAAGGCAGTATGTATTTTTGCATTTCTCGAATGTTTAGAACTTAAAAGGATAGATTTGGATAAGTACAAATTACTTGACAAGTTGGTAAAGTTTGGAAATCGGGTTTGGCAAATAAACTTACTTGTGAGTACCTATATAAAGCTATTAGAGAGACTCAAGTTAAAAATACTAATAAACATTCAACAAAAATGACATATTAGCTTATTTAAAACTAAAATATTTTAAAAATCATAACATCAATATAAGAAGTCAAGAAACAATTATGGGTAGTGATAGGTAGTAGGTAATACCTTACAAATAACTTGAAAACTATTTTAATCTTGCATATTTATCTAAATTTAAATTTGAAAGAACAATCGCTTTTCTTCACAAGTTGAAATCTCAGTTGTCTACACTCAAATATCAAATAACTGAAGCCTCCAGTCATACAATACATATTTTGTCTTTCATTCCTCATTTTTCAAACCCAAATATTTATCAATCTTACAAATACTTGGTACATACTTGTAGATATGCAAAGACTCATACAACAAAGAAAAATCTCTTCTAAAGAACATTCCACTCAAGTCAAAAAGCAAACTTTAGATGGAAAATTATTCTTCAGTTTTCAATTTTTGATTTAAAACCCAGCTTGGGTTCAAACTTCAAACTTCAAACTGCAAATATTTAAAAGAAAAAGATGATAAAATCGTTTGAACATGATGTCGGATATAATTTCCTTACAAGAAGCCTAGGTACAATTTTGTTGGCCTATTCAGTCAGACAAATCCTCACAACACATATACAGATACAAATAGGTAGCTATAGGTAGATTGATTTTGGTATAAGTATTTGAATAAATTAAAAAATATTTTCATAAAGCTTACTTACTTACTACACTACCCACTGAAAGGGTCATAAAGGTGAGTTGAGGGCATAAAGCACATCTCTACTACATTATTAGTAAGTTAAGTATTACTTTATGAAATAAATCGTGAAGAATAGAATCCAAGAGAGATAAAACGAGTATATAAAACTGGTAGTATAGCCTAGTAGTCGAAGAATTATAAAATACATACTAGAACCAAAACCAAAATTATCTCCTTAAAGAACCCAGTAGTTAAGTAATATATGTATAAGGAAAAATTAGCCATGTACCTACTTTTTTCACCCATGTTTTTAATTTTTTCAACATCTTTCTTTCTTGCAAAACAGGTAAATTGCTAGACTAGCTCACAGCTCGGCTCGGATTCAAAATTAGTTAAATATTTAAATATTGCTGTTGAAAATACAAGGATTTTAGTAGTATGCAACAATACAGTAAATATATTTGTAAATCACAACTACCTATACTACTACTAGGCTGTTGTGTAATAATAATGGCCCAAGTAGTATAATACCATTACCATATAATAGTATAGATATAATACTTCGTCATTTGCCAATTTATTCTAGGAAGAGTTTGTCCAAATTCAAATCTATCTATACTATGTAACATGAGTAGGGTACACATAGAGATGCATAGAATAGATGTATCTAGGTATAAGTTTTTAAACTTATACATATCAGTATTAGATTAGCTTTTTTCAAACATGTTTATAGACAATATATAACCGAATATTAAATGACCATCAACATTTAAAAACTGGTCACATAACTTTACTTGCCATTAAGAATTTTTACTTAAATCTTCTCTTATAGTCTTATAGTCTTGATTTGCTTGTCTAACCTAAAGATCTCACATTTAAACCTTTTGCCAATTGCTGAATTTTCAAGTGCAACAAAAATTACATATAAATACACCATACATATTATACGTACTGCCCCTGCCTATCCTACAGAATATTAGTACTCTGTATAACGCATGTAAGTATGTATAATGTAGGTATGTTTGAATCTGAAAAAGTTGAAAAACAAATCCTTTAACTTTAGACTCTGATTTCTGATAATGCCTCGATACTCGTATAACATGTGTTCATAATATCATACTTGTATTTATGCTGTTCAAACTCATTCAACTGCTGCGCTGGTCACAAGATGTTAACTGCTTTACAAAAAAGTTTGAAATTTAAAAATTTGCATAAAATTACCCCCACTCACTACTACACTAGGTAGTCAGTCGACTTACATAATAGTACAAATGATGAACTTCAATCTACAAAGATCAATTAGACAGTTGTACACAAATCCTATCGCAAGGTAAGTAGTAGCAAAGGGTTGTTCGGTCATCGGAAGAATAATAAAAGTTATGCTCTAAAGACCAAAAAACTTCTTTCTTGCAGACCAATATTTACTACTTAATATCTATGCTATATACATACCTGGTAATATGTATATGTTGACTTGGCTTAGGCGAGTGAGAACGGTACGGCAAGTTCTCCGTTAATACCAAGATTTTAAACTTGATTTTTTTGAAATCCAATAGCCACATTCAAAGAAACTTATCATCATCATAATATTATATCTGTAACTACAGTATAAGTACAGTATCTACTACTACTACTATTATATGTCTGCCTTATATTTTAAAATACAGCAAAAATACAAGAAAGGTCTCATTAAATTGGGTCGGTCGAAGTAAACTGTTCGAATTCGAGTTACAGGCAAAGTGCTTGGCTCTTAAAGGCGGAAGCGATAAGGAAATTGCCGAATTTATTTCAAATGATTCCTTAACATCTTGATCATTGACATGACTTTTTAAACTCTGTTCTGTTAGTATTCTCCTAAAATGATAATGAAGTGCAAAATGATAAAAAAAAGTATCAGTTATGTTATAATGTACTTAAGTACGTACATACTCAGTAGTATAACGTACAGATTTGAAATTTATTGAATTAGGAAGGGGAAGATGAGACTCGTTATTCTAATTTCATCAAAGAAATGTCAATCAAAAAGAGTTACCATTCGACATACCCTACTATCTCATATTTGCTACCTACATATTTGTACTAAATGTACACTTACACACATGAAAGAAAGAAGCTTAGAATTTCAAATATAAATACATGATAGGTAGATTTAATACATCGATGATGCCAGAAATAGAATTGAGGAAAGTGTGCTAAAATAAAACATCCTTTAAAATTCATTCATAATACTAATAGCAAAAAAACTAGTCGAGGTATTAGGTATTGTATATTAGGTATACATAGATTAGATTTTCTATTATTAATTTCTCTTCCTATTGCAAATTTATATCATAGTATAATATAACATAAAAAACATATCAAAATTCTGAATATACCCTCTCAATACTCACTCAAACCATTCATACTTTTTCTCTTTAAGAAATAATCAAATAGCCCTAGGCCCTAAGTTATATTTTGTGATTTTTTTTGTAAAGAATTTAATTTCCTACATTATAGTTTCATATCGAATAAAGGCCGGACTCTTGTCTAATAATGACTTTATAAATATTGAGGTAATAAAAAACAAAACATGCTTCATAATTATTGAGCTGTGCATTAAATAATTTGTATTTGAAATTTCAAAATTTTCAATATTTGGAATTAGGTCTCATAGACAAGTCAATTTGATTTGCTATTTTACATTTACTGTACTGTACCAATTGGCTAGCAGTGAAGTGATATTAGTTATTAGGTCAGCTAAATAAACCAATAAATAATATAAAATAGATACCTACTACCTACATATCGAATATACTAAGTACACTATTTCTATACAACATACACGGATATGCCTAAAAATTTAATGATAGTAGCAACATTTTAAATTTTGACATTTCAATCATATAGTTGACTAGAAAGAAAATAGCATAGCAAAATGTAGGTATGTACCTTCCTACCTTATGAAATTATTAATTCAATTTTTTGTCTAATCGATTGTTATAAAATGGGATATACAGAACAGAAGTATATATTATGATTCCATATTTTTATTACTTGAAAATACTAGCCCAGTTATGTTTACCAACACCAACTAAATATTTTTTAATATAAAAAACGCCAATGAAATACACACCATATTCTATAAGTATGTTATGTTAGTATGTTAGGTACTAGGCCTGCCATTCGATGAAAATTTTTCCAATTCGCATTCGATTCGAATTCGAATCGATATTTCGAATTGAAAATTTGAAAAATCTTGATTCGATTCGAGATTTCGAATGGAAATCGGGCCCAATTCGATTCGATTCGAAAATCTCGAATTGAAATTAAGCTAATTCGATTCGATTCGATTAAGTTTTTTATCTAATATAAGTACTATTTCTTATTTAAATATGTCTTGAAGTTACATAATAGAACATTTTTATAAAAGGTATATCCATAATATGATTAGATTTTTACCAGAATGAAATAATTATTTGAGCATTTTAAGATATTTAAAAATATTTATATATCTTTACTAAAATATTTTGATTTTTTTTCGAAAAATATGAGGTTTTATGAATATTTTTAACTTTCGAATTGATTCGATTCGATTCGAAATCTCGAATTGAAAATCCTAAGCAATTCGATTCGATTCGAAATTGATCGAATTGAGAAATTTTCCAATCCAATTCAATTCAATTCGAAATTCGATCGAATTGTCGGATTCAAATGGCAGGCCTATACATATTCTCATATTCTGTAATAGACACAGATAGAAGGTCTTATTATATACCTATAATGGTCATTTCATATTACTAAACTAAAACCCTATATAAATATAGGGTATATTATGGAAATGAGCAATAATACTTAGGCACATACGAGTAATATAATAATTATATAAGTATAAGTAGTAAACTGATTATCAAAAAAAAAAATTATTATTTCATTTGATAAATTAATAATTTGGCAAACTTGAAATTTTATCTAAAACCTAAATTATCAGCTACCTTGTATATAATTTGTACTTTTCCATTTCTAATCCCAATTAGATAAACTAATCACAAGGTTAGACAAAGTCATTATTACTATTTATATTATCCTTATAATTAATATTAAATTAAAAATTTTAAATTACAAAAATGAATTCTGATTCATTTTCGAAACTCATTCGAAAAAACATTGTTCGTATTTCTGAAAAGACGGTGAATTTAGAGACCCTGATGAATCATTTATATGGAGATGGGATTCTCGAATTTGGTGAATTGGAAACGATTGTAAAAAATTTATGAACATTATCATTATATAATATGCATATCTAGTTTATATTTTAGACTTTATGGATTTAATATTTGAATTTAGCGGTCAAAAGATACGTCATTTGAAAGATGTTCGGCCCTATTTACGCTGATTATCCGAAAGGTAGGCGAGGGGACACGTGAAATTGTATTAAAAAGCCTTACGGCATCTGGAAATGAGCAAATTACAGATATTTTAGTCCAGGATGAAGTTAAAGAGAAAAGGTATAATGAAATTTTAATTTTTATATAAATAGGTATCCTATGTATTGTGCATTTGCATTTATTTATTTATAAATGCAAGGTATTTTTTTTCAAATTCTTTTATGATACTATAAGTCTTTCTAAAGATATTGACATTATTAATAAATATAAAATACAAAACAGGCACTAATCACAAGTGATTTATTATTTTATACCTATTCGGTATAACTTGTGATGAGTGCTTTTAAATTTTGATTTAAAAATTATCTTAACTAGATCTATCTTTGTAAATCTAGAAAAGAAAAGTTATTTTTTTAATTTTAAATTCACTTTAATTGTGACTCTTAATATTAGTAAAAAAAATGCAAAATTTTCTTATAAAGGGGCATATTAGCTGTCTAAATATTAGAATTATTAAAAACTTGACTACATTATTAAAATCGAGATAAAGATTTCGTCATAGTTTACTCGTTATGTAAGTACCCTACCATATTAATATTGAATTTTTTAAAAATTATCTTAGAGAAAGAGAAAAAATCAAAATTGAGGAAATAATAGAAACACTTAATAAGCTGAGCTGCATTGAAATGGAACAATTACAAAAGAGGTTAATTGACTCGAAAACTATATCTTTGCTTTTGGGGAATCGATCTAATAACTTGCTTGAAGATGATAAAAAGGCAAAAATGTAAGTTATAAAATATTTAAACTAAGGAATATAAGCCAATGTCCCGAATTTTTTAATTTTTTTTTATTGAATTTTGAATTACAGAAAAATGGATAGCATTGGAATCCAAACGAGTGAATTAAATCATTTTGTTGAAACGTCAAAAATGGTTCCCTATAAAGAAGAATTCAGAATTGATGAAAAAAGTTTCATATCTTCATCAAATCCACTCGAGTCCCCTTTGAAAATTAAAAAATTAATGTTAAATCTTATTATTAGTAGAGAACATGTAAGAAATTTATTCAAAAACATTATCGGCCTCGAAAATTTCACATTTCAAATTGTACCGAGTAGGTTTGGAAGATTTTCATTTCAAGATTTCAACTATTTAAGCCAGCCCAATTTACAGATACTAACCTTTGAAAGAGTTATTTTAAATTTTGATGATTGTCCCGTTGAGGCCACTCGAAATGTAACAAGATTGTTCCTCAATAGGTGCAAGTTTGATTTATTAAATACTCTTGAGAAACATTTTCCCTGCATTGAGATACTCAATTTTATCGAATCTACAGAAAATGCAACCTGGGATTATGTTTTAACTGCTGAAGATGCTATGCAGATTTTAAGAATTCCAACCCTGGTTGGCATTTATTTTGAACTGTACAATGATAATAGAGAATTAAATCAAGTAATTTTGAAACTTGGGGTGCCACCAAATATTGGGATTTTTAAAATAATTCGAAATGATTCGAAACAATGGATTTACAAGGGTTAAATTCATACCTTATACAGAGTGTTCATTAAATGACTGGAGCTACTTTGAACGTGAATAACTCAAAGACCATCAGCCTGATTTCCATCATACACATGTCATTCGATAGAGGTTGAACAAACTTAGATATTACATATTACATTTCATAATCCAGGAATGCTAATTACTGCGACAGGATTATTTTACAAAAAACTGATTCCTTGTGTAATACCCAAACATGTCGCCGAGCCTCAATAGCTTAGAATGGTAAAGCGTCAGACTCGATTTTCATTATTGTTTCTGGCAACGAGACTCGGCTAAAGCAAACCAAAACTCTGATATGATTTGTATTTAAAGATGGGTAAGCTATACTTCTTAATCAGGGCTGTCTGTGGTTAAAGTGGGAT
>JAQIXA010003796.1:0-13008 GCA_034699045.1 Nanhermannia cf. coronata Gr-Ori-00579 | reverse complement strand
GGCGAAAAGGTGAAATTTTTAGGTATAAGTTTTTAGGAGACATTCCTATTTCTTTAGGAGTGTTTACTTATCACCCTTTTAATTTCCTTATTTGCCAACATTTAAAGCCTTCAATGTTTTCAAAATGAAAAAATTTCCTCAAAAATGAAATAATTAGTTAAAACTGCTATAAGAAGCTCGTCTTTATTTTGGAAACATTCCGATAATTTTTTGAATCAAATTTTTAGCCCTAGTAGCATAGTTTTTTCAACCTTATCTTGACAATTTTGACCTTTTTTATTCTTTAAAGTGTTATTTAAACTTATACTTATAGGTAAATAATATAGGTACCTAGAGAGATCTTTCTGTTTTCAAAATGAATTTGAAATCCTTTTGAATAAGTTCATCAGAAATCATTTACATACTAATCGTAAGCTTTTCAAAAGAGATTTTGAAGTGCTCTAGGGTGACTTGACGACTGATGATGAGTATTCAGTTCAGTTTTTTATAATTGAGATCATTGGGTACAAAATAATCTAACTGTTCATGGATTTTGACCAAACTGGCATTGATTAAAGTTATATTATCCAGCTATATATAATTTACTTACTATGAGTATACTTCCATTAATTGTCATTTAAGTGAAATTTCTCTTGAAACCCACCCAGGATATCGGTAATCAAAAATTAAAATAGATAAAATTTTCTAATTCTAGGTTTCACAAAGTCTTTATTAAACCTAGAATTAGAAAATTGTAGGGTACTAAAAGTACTACAGATAGAAACAGATTATGATTATAATTAATGATTTATTAAACTTTATAATACTCCGTAGATAGTAGAGTAGAAGAGATAAGTTTACTAACTTTTTGGTAAGTATTTAATCTTTTAAATTTGCTCTTTTTTCCCTAAATTTTTTTCTAAAAGTATTTTTATAAATTCAGATTGAACTAGTAATTGAGTAATTGAACTGTAATTGTAAGGATGATCTCGGTAGTTACTGAGGTAAGTAAGTCTAGGAATCATAAAGTCTTAATATATTTATAAGATTATGTAACTAATTAGGATCTTTACTCTATTTAGGTATGAAATTTTTGTTCAAAAACAATGTAACTTACCACAAAATCAGCAACAGCCAAAGAGAAAAGGAAATAATTGCTAATAGTCTGTAACTGTTTATCAATTTTGAATGAGATCATCACAAGGATATTGCCCATCACGGTGAGGATCCCGAGGCACGAGGCAACCCATGCAATTATTATCATTTGCAGAAGATTGTACCGAGACTGATGTGTTATAGTCGTACTAGTCGGTGTCACATTCCCCAGTGATTCGTTGAAAAATGATGAAAATGGATCCACTGTAGGGGTCGTCGTCCAGATCCAAATGTCACCACTACTATGTGTACTAGGACTAGATGAGAGTAATCCAGACTCTGTCGATGTAATATAAGCTGGCTCACCTCCAGAAATCATTGAAAACTGACACAAAATGAACACAAACACCATGAATAAACCCATATTTTCACGATAGCACCCTATATACACTAGGCTAGCCATATTTACTCAGGTCAAAGTTCACTTTTATTATAAAGTTAAAATACTACTTTTAATACTTAAATTCGATCCCATTCTCAACTCTTACACAAAGTAGACGAGTAGACATAGACATAGATAGACAGGTAGTTATATTTGAATAAAAACTGACACTTTTTCGACTATAGTAGTAGTGCCAACAATAAAAGGATAAAACAAAAGATACTTTTTTTCCTTTCAAAATAAGCTTCTTAAAATCTAGCCGGGGGGAGACTTTGTACTATTCTACTCCTATTGTCTTCATATTTCTCGGTTTTTTTGTGAATTGTAGTTAAGTATAGGATACTATATAGAGCTAGTACACTGAAGATGAGACAAAATAAAAAGGGATTTTAGATTTAAGGGATTAGAACTGGAACTTGGGAAACAAAGGGCAGGTGAAGTAAACTAGAAACTAAAAGTACCTACTATAAGGTAGTAATTTTGATGTGTGTTTTTTGGCCCAATTTTATGACTTGACTTGAGTATTTTTACTAGTAAAAAGTAGAATAAAGCAAAAAAGATGCTTTTTTTGCCTATTTTTACTCTACACTGACGACTTGAGGGGATCAAAATGGACGAAAATGGAGCATTTCCGGACTTTTTCTACTTTTTCTGAGGTACTTTACACACATTTAATGAAACTTTTGAGAGAGAGAGAGAAATTCTTACTTGTACTTTCCCCCCTTGGGCACTTTCTCCCTTATTTCTTATTTGAGGAATTTTTTTATTTTTGAAAATTTTTCGAGATATCTCTACTGATTTGCAGAGATTTGCAGAGAAATCGAACTTTTTTTAAGAAAAAGCTCACTATATATGAACCATGTACCCTACTTTAACAGTATCTTAACTGAAGTTTTAAGGACTTAAATAGTGTGTTTAGTTTTGATGTACTATCTTGTCCAAGTGAACTTTTCCAACTGGCTTGAAGGGTTAGGAAATTTATATTTGTGTAAAAAAAACCGTCAGCTCTGCGCAGTTATAAAGAAAATCCGAAGATTTCTATCCCTTAGGTATACGAGCACTGTAGACTGTATGTATAGTTTGTATACGGGTAAAAGAAAATTTACAATTTATTTCGCACTATTGATACTTGGCCTAGCTATATTTTGGATTTTATACCCCCTACTATGTACACTACTATGTATGGTTCTTTATGGGCATTTTTTTTTCAAAAAAAAATTGAAAAGTCTGTCTTGAATTATTAGGAACTTTTTCTAAAGATGAGATTCGTAGACTAGTAGTAATTCAACAGTCGGTTGGCACTTGCAAAATAGAATAAAATACCTAAAATAAAATAAGTAGGTACAGATACTCGTATATAGAATACAGTAGTTGATATTCAAATGATAAAAGTTAAAGTTTTTTTGAGCAGTTAAGAATGAAAAATAGGAATGATAATGAATTGCCCTCGGCCCCCTTGACTCAACTACACTACATTCATTGATTGGCAAGTAACCCTTTTCAAATCACAGAAAATAATTATATTTTTTCAAAATACCTATCTATTACCTATACATACATAGGTTTATTTCATTCTGTTTAAAGATTCAAAACTCTTATCAGATCGAAGACATAACTATTTTGATTTTTAAAAAACTAAATTGAGATAGATATTTTGCACACCGACTTTTTCAAATTAATAAAAAATGTAAAGAAATTTACATTACCTAATCAAAATTTTCTTTAGGCTTTTGCTCAAACTATTCAAATTTTATCTACCTACACTTAATAGGTAGGGTTCTACAAATTTTTGAATGATTTTATGAAAATCTTGAGATTTCAGGCCTTTACCAAAACCTATAAAAGGCCTGAAAGTCCATTATAACCCTAAGCTATCCTTTGAAATAAACTTTATCATAAAGCTATCGTACAAAAATGAGCCCTTAAATTTAAAAGCTTTTTGCCAATTAATAGATCTCGGATTGAACAAAGAATTTTGTAAATCAATTTTTTTGACAATTTTAAGTTGACCTCTCAATTTCACGATAAGTAGGAATATTTAGATGTATAATTTTTTTAAATTTGTGTTTTTTTTTCCTGACAAAAGAGTACTTTTGCTTATTTATGTATAATGTAGATGAACTAATCTATACGTAAGATTTACCCTTTGCACTCCCAGGATGTGAATTAAAAAACAAAAGAAATAAATGAAGAGGAGAGATAAGGATTAGTAGCTGGAAAGTTTCGAGCAAAATGTACACAAGTATCTTAAATATACAAAAGTACTAGTACTACTGTAGTCTAAGCAAAAATAATGAAGATACACCCAGTACATATTGTAGAATATGCTAAAATAAACAAAATTCAGAACTCTGGCTCGCATGATACATATGCATTAGATTATTATATTAATTCTTTATGTAATACATTAGTAGGGGTTTAGACTTATGAATATAAGGCTCTGATGCAGTCAGATAGGCAGGACAAGTGAGAAAAATGTAAATTTAAAATATGCACCCAGATACTTGTACTGGTACTACAAGAGTCCTATGTAAGCTTATGGGAGTAAATTCTCAAGTAACTATTCTAATCTAATTTTTTTTGCTTAATAATGTCTAACTGAATTTAATTATATCAGATTCAACCTACTATAGGTTCAGGTACATACAAATCCAAAACCAAATGCAAAAACATAATATACAGAATTCATTCAAAGTAAATCTAAACATAATAGTGTCTTATCACTAGATTTAAATTGGTCTTTTTTTAATTTTTAAATATTTGTCCGATTTGCTGTGCAAAATGGGCAATTTTTGCTCAAAATTTTTAGAAATCTAGTCGGTTAAGGAAAACTCCAAGAAATTTTTGTCCTTGCTAAAATGTCCATTTTTAAGTCCAAGATAAAACCAGAGTATCTAATCTTAAGTATGGAAATATCTAAGAATGGAAATTTTTGTCGTAAAGTAGAGTACGAATTGATATCCAAAAATTTTAAAATTGAAATATCTGTGATCTTTGATAGTTTACTTTTTGAATAATTTACTTTCAGCTATAGACTGTATACTAGTATTTTGCTATTGAAAGTATATACAAATTAGAATTTAGGCCCCATATCCATATTCATAATGTAATGATAAAATATGCTTTGTTTTTGTAAAATGTTTATCATATAAAACAGGATTTTTGAAAAAGGTTCAGCTTGTACAGCTCGAGGCTCAAACCTTACAAGATTATAGAACATAATAAAAAGCTCTTCAATTCATAAAAACCCCGGTTAATTTTCTCTTGAGCCGAACAATGTTAAAACCTTAGCTTAGGTATCAACACTAGTAGGATATTCAGTAGATAGATACATGGGAGTAGTTTTACTAGTATATACGAGTATTCTTGTTTTAAGTAGTGTAGTTTATCTGTATAGTATAGTTTTAGTAAAAATTATCTTCAGCCTTTTCCCTGTTGTCAAAAAAGTCACTAAATGAGAAAACTGTTTTTGGCATCGACGATTGCCAAGCCTTGAACTCGACTAAAATGTACATATATATAAACTACAAACGAATAGATACTTTTCTCAACTTTTATCCATACCTTTTCAATTTTGAAATCCTAGATTTCGTAATGTCTCATTCGACAAAAACAAAAAAAATTGTGATACACTAGAAATACCACTATGAATTAAGTATCTATTAATTGTGCGAGCGAAGCGAGCCCTTACTATTCAACTTTGTTTGCACTTTGTCCATCTGTCGGTCTGTCTGTATGTATGTCTGTATGTCCTTGCATATGGATCGCATTAATCTTAATACTAAACTACTGTCACAAATCTATTTTTTTAAACGATAATTTTAAATACAAAATTACACAAAATGGCATTTTAAAAAAGTTTAAAAATTCTTTTATACATACCCTTATACCTATACTTATAATCTCTATCATGATAAACTAGATAGTAGATGCACATTAAGATCTTGAAAGTGTACGAGTACAGTTCAATTTAAAATCTATTTAATATTCTTTAAAATCTAAAAGTTAGACTAATTAAGGATAAATAGCATTTTGAAGTTGAAGGTTTTAAATTTTTGATATGAGTAAGCATACATAATCGGACAGTCAGATAAAAATGTTACAAATCTCAAAAATGTAAATGAGAGATTTCAATTTTGATTAATGATGATTTTGTTTTAAGAATTTGAATCTGAAATCTGAACCAAGTCTAAGGTCTAAGGTCTAAGGTTTAAGGTTTAAGGTTTAATGCTTAATACTAAGGTGTTAATAGATTGACTTTCCTCAATGAAATGCTTGTAGCAGCATATAGTAGAAGGGTTATATTGTTGTATATTTGTGTATTTATCTGGTCTGAGTTGTGTGGATATTGAATTAGGGATCGATCTCTAGAGGAATGTAGTAATGATGTGGTGGTGGCTCAAAAAGCCAGCGAATCCGAATTTCATTTCCCATTGATTTTCTACAGCGCCTGGAAGGAAATACACAAACTCACTATCTACTATAGTACATACATAGTAAGTACTTCTACAGATATGTACTAGTATAGTATACCTATGGGAAAATTGCATATATCACGTATACTTACTGTATGTATACTGTATATTTGCCATATTATATTATGGACAAGTACTTATTATACTTATATGAGCTATACTATGGTTCTTGGATGCTGGAGGATCTGGCAAGATGGTTACCATACCAACCCACTCGTGCATTACAATCCATAACTGTACTACTACTACTACTACTACTGATAGAAGGGAAAGTAAAAGAGTTTGAAAATCCCAAAGTCCCGAACTGGAATTTCCACTATTTTCTTTCCAGTACTTTCTCCAGCACTTTCACCACTAGTAGTAAGTAGAGTAAAGGTGCTGAGGATTTCTTATTATTCTTTGAAATACTTAAAGTGATAGTCCTACATATTTATAGTACTTGTAGTACTAGTAGTTAGCATTTAGTATCAGATGATATGAGAAAAAGACCAAGTGGAACTTAGCCTATTCCTTCTGTTGAGAGCACTATCAGTAAATGGATCAATGACCCACACGAGCACTGAAATGCCCATGAAATTTACTTTTTTTTACTAACAATCTTTACATATAGGGTACTGATAGTAGAGTAATAACCATGGGTAGTAGTACTAGTATCAGTTGAAGAAAAAACAAATTGAAAAATAAATTACTTTTACTGGAAAATAGTACTATTATTAGGTACTATTAGGTTACTTGAGTGTAATTGTGAATAGTGAGGAGTTCATTTGAATTTAATGATCCATTTAAAATTTTAAGATTTTAATTTTAACCATTTACTACTTAAGATTAGATCTCTAAAAATAAAAGATACTAGATATCAGTATTTATAGAGATCACTTTGAAACAGTTTTATATGCAATTTATGTAATGAAAATGTAGGGAGATTTTATCTACCTTTAAAATATATAATAATATGAACATTAATTATTGTAATACCATGACCCATATACCAGTTCAAGTATGATAGAATTATTATGTTTAAAAAAATTTAAAACACGATTGAATTGGTTTATGAATTATCTTTATTGACAATGAATGTCACAACCATTAATCGCTAAGAACTTATGTAAAAATAAGAAATTCCACTGAATTTATCGAAACTTATTCAAAAATGAAGCTTTATCCAAAGAATACTTTTTCCCAAGTTTTGAAAACAAAATCTAATTAATAGGGTACAATACAATAGGTAGATCCTCAAAATGAATATCTGTAAGTGCAAGTAGTACGGACATTTCAGCCTTGATTTTAATTCAATGGGACTTTGGTGAGAAACATTTGTCCAGATTTAAGACTTTGTTATACTAACTGTAGATTGTAGAAATGTAGAGTTGAGAATAAGTTGCAAAAAAATGAGTCTGCCCTCTTAAGTATCAACCTCAGCCCTCAGACTTGCCTTAAAAAGCCAACTAAACTATTTTCTCTTTCTAGGGACCCAACTAAATAAAGTAAGTAAAAGTACTACCTATGTACCTATGGTAGTAAGTACTAGGTACTACAAGTAAGTATATTGTTATTCAGGTTTTTTACTGGAGAAAGAAAGAGATTATTTTTCTTTATATTTCTTCAGAGTTTTCGAGATGGTTAGGACCCGAATAACTCATCTAAACCCTTATCTCGCCTCTCACGACTTTTCCCTTTATTTCTATACTACATAGTACTGCTGTAGTACTACTAGCTCTATTACTATAGTATAAAGACCTTAACCGAAACTAAAGAAAGTATTAGACTATTACTACTTATATCCGTATTATCTATATGGTTAAGCTTTTACGAGCAAACACTCATTACAAAAAGATACTTTTATCTTCTTAATTTTAAATTTTATACTATTTTACTTTGTTAAGATCTCTATGAAATGAATTTATTGTCAAAACAATTAGTTGACCTAGAGCATAGAGATTTGTTTGAAAAACTTAAAATCTGATCTGTATTGGTAGATTAGATTTTGATTTAGATTCATTTGATTATGCTAAATCCGAATCTAGACTCAATTATTAGATTCTGATCGCTAGCTGGCTCTGGAGTAAAATTAATTTTGTTCGATAAAAATAAAATGCGGCATTTTGAGTAGGTATTGATCTCCTTAATCGATTCGATTAATTAGGTCGGCCTAATTGTCAAAATTGTCAAAAGCAGAGACACGTATCTACAAAAAAATTAAAAATTAAATTTTGTCTATACCTAAGTTAAATGGCATCAAAATTTTTTATAATTTGTCAAATATCTACGAGTATTAAATTTTGAAAGGATAAAATTGTGTTTAAAGTTTTATTCAAGTTTGAGCTTTGAAGTTATAAAAATTGACTGGTTAGTATATGTATTTAAGTAGGGTATTGTGATTGTGACCTAGTTGAATGTTTGCTTGTCCAAAGTAAAAGATCCAAGATCTCGAGACTCGTGTAAAGTAAGCCGAGAATAGTCGAAGAAAAAGAATTCAAGGTTGAGGATATTTCAAAGCCTTCTAATTCTAATACCTTTATACGAGCACTGGTATAGTCTAGTACTACTAGCTTAAGGTACCTACTACTGCTCCTGGTATTGATATACTGAATTACCTAAGGTACTTAAAGATCACAAAATTCAATGTTCCACAAAGTAAAAGCTGGTGATTTAAACAAAAAAAGGTAGACGAAAAGAGATGAGGAAACAAGTTAGAAAATTGAAGTTTCGTCCATTAAGTATATTATAGCTAGCAAAACTTGAAGAATTCGAAAAAACGAGACTTTTGCAGTTTAGTACAGTTATATTGCACATTACCACCAAAGATTGCAAAGTCTCAAATATCAATACCAGTACATACATACCTGCATACACTGTCTGTATTAGTATCCCAAGCCCGTGACTTTTTTACAGAAATATTTTTGCTCAAAAAACTTTTTTTATTTTATAATCCATACCATAAAATAGAATTGCTTTAGTACTCCTATCTCAGTATCAGAATACTTACTACCAGTCACCAGTATTAGGATGACATGATATCTGATGTGATGTGAATTGTACTATAGGTTAAATGGAGAAAATCTTTGTCAGAAAAGACACTAGTTATTCATATGAGAGACAACAGAACAGAAAAAAGCCGTATCAATTTCACAAGCAAGTGTAAAAAAATATCTATAAAAAAAGGTTTCCAATTCCGAGTATGAGAAATTGATATCAATCTTTTGTTGTTTTGCACACTCGGACTCTAACGCTATAACCAAAATGTCTAATCGAAATTTTGGTCAAATATGAGTATCTCAAATGGAGAATTGAACTTTATGTAAAAAGTGATTTTTTTTATCTATTTATATGAGGTTAGATTAAGGTTAGCTCACACAAATCAAAGTTTTTTCTATTTGATTAACATGGGGAACTTAAAGGCCCAAGGGGTTGGGTAATCTGAAATTTTCGTAGAAATGGTACAACTAGTCTGTTGTCAAAGAACCTACAGACAAAAGGCCTACAAGCATCAAACCTACAAAAAACAAAGGGTTTGTAGGACCAATGTCCTACAGAAAAAAAACCCTATAGTCACATTTGACCAAAAAGACAAATGTACAACAGATAAAATAGCCTATTTCAAATTTCCTATTCTAGGATTTACTGGCAAAATTTTCAAAAATTTAACCCTATATTCCTATATACCTATTTTGGATTTATTTTCAAAAAAAATTAGTTTAAATAAAATATAGGCCATTTATGATCTACAATTTGAGCATTTAGTTGTATTGTCTGTAGGTGCTTAGCCTGTAGGTCCTTCATCTGTAGGTCTATTGTCTGTAGGTTATTTTTTGTAGGCCCTTTGTCACAGAACCCCTAAAAGGGTCATCTATACAACATATTTTGTCTAAAATCGATCCAATAAAAACAGCTCGACCGGTACACACTGAGATTAGAGACTAGACGTCAAGTTGAATGCTAACTTAAGTACTCAAAATATTCAATTAGTTTCTGTGTCAATTTGCTAAATTTTTGATCAAAATTGGTTCGAAATTTTAAAAGATCTGTTTTTTATGGAATCTAATTTAAAGGATGAATTCATATCTTAAAGATACAATAAGTATTTGTATACAATTTTCCAAAATCCAATATTAATTCTGTAAAAAACCCCATTACCTTTTGAACATAACAGAATACTAGCTGATATTACAATGGTTGTGAAATCAAAAGAACTGTAGTTAGTATCATATCGAGATTCTTGACATTTCCTTTTCCTCTTGTTCACAGATTTTTTTCTCAAAAAAAAGCACAAGATAGATATTTACTTAGTTTTTGATTGTACTAGTACATAGTGTATAGTGTATAGAATATATTTCATCAGAATAAGAATATTGGCTCGAGAGAAATAAAGATAGCGAGAACTTACTTATTAACTTTACTTTATTTACGGTTCAACTAACGTCAATCCACTATACTTGTACTTCAATATACTTGTGTAGTGAATCAGAGGGGCAAAAAGCACACACATAAGATACATAAGATGTGATATGTATGATATAATTCTCAAAATATCAGCCAACCATGCTAAACCATGGGCAAAATCCATATCTTTTACTTATACTTTTTCTCCTAAAAAGCTCGGTTATAAGTAAAGTAGTTTGACTTTCCTCTTTCTTATCCAAACTGCAAACTCAATCTATTCTATTCTTTTGTACCAGTAGTAGTACCAGTATAAGTATTACTGAAATACAAAAGAATATGAGTTTTTGAAATATACTTTGCTTGTATATTATACTCGTAAGTAGGTAGATAAACCAAGAATAGAAATAGAAAAGCTTTCATAAAATATAAAAAGCATATGTCTTGATGATTCTCTTGTCAAATGGTCAACTGGTCGAAATAGAATTCATCAGATTTCTTTCATATTTGATGTAAATCCGTAAATAAAAATTGACCAAAAAGTTGTAAAATTCACTTAAATGCTCAGAATTTCATACCTAACATAGTTATAAATCGATCATATAGATTAGTACAGATTACAGAGTACTGATTACAGGGATTACAAAGATTAGGCAATATTTTGATGCAGGTTTTAGCCTAAAATCAAAAAAATTTAGACCATTTATCTTGAAAAATGTTCAAAATTTAAATTCAGAATAATTTGTGAATCTGACAATGCGAATAGATAGGGTATTGTGTATAGTTTTAAGAGTTTATTGGAGACTTATTGCTCCTGATTTCTAATCAAGAATTGCCTTCAAGACACAGAATTATAATAACAAAGTTAAGAATAACAATTTTGATTTATGCAAATGTGTATTTTGGTTTAAAGTTTGTCTCATAAAAGAATAATTTAGAAAATAAGTTATTATAAAGTTTAGAATTTTGGGATAAGAAAGACTGAAATTAACTGATTGAGATTTTGGAAGATTGAACTTTTTCTAAACTTTCAAAGAATGTACAGTACAAAGTACGAATAAATTATATTCTGAACCTATATTAGGTTACGAATATATGTCGATTTTCAAAATAAAGTCAATATTTTGGTTAAAAATATAAAAAGATTGGGGTATTTTTTCTGAGTTCATTAAAATACAGATGTAGGTAGGGTACTTATTTTTTAATTTTAAAAAATTAATTTTTGACTATTTTTCTTGTGACGAGATCTCGGTCCTTTGAATATGATATTTGTACATGATACATGTATAATGGACATGGTAAGTAGTTGAATAGATTTCTAAGAATATTAGGCTTTTCTAAACCTCCAGAGTCCATTTACAAACACGAGACACACATAATGCCTGCCACCAGAATTGAGAATAAGGTCAAAAAAGGCTGTCCAAACGAAGAATAGATAAACTTGTCAAAATATTTTCCATAAAATGGCCAACTCTTCTCTTATCCATGAACGAAAAGATCCTATAAGATAACTATACGAATCCTGGATAACTTTCCAGTTCCAGACTTTATGATAAAAAGCAATTTATTTATTATGAACTTTATGCAAAAGTTTTTCTTTCAACAGAAAACTACTAGTCCAGAGTTTTCAAAATTTTTCTAGTTGAAATTTAACCTGTCAATTGCACCTTATGTACCTATACATTAAAGAACTTTTTCCATTTGACTTTTTTCCAAAATACCCAAGTACTTTACTATCTGTAGAACAATTATATATGAAGAGATAGGGCAATCAAAATCAAAACTATTTTTTCGATAATTACTCAACCAGTTGTTGAAATACAGAATATTCGAAATAAATAAGTTCCTAGATATTATATGCAGTAGGAAATAACTTTTTTTTTTCAAACAAAAATTTAATCAAAAATTCGATCTATTGGAGAATATTAAGTGAATCAGTGTATGGGGATATGTATAGGCAACTTTATTTTATGTTTCTGAAAGAATTGATGAAAAAATTTTGCTCTATTCTTTGACTATAAAAAAGTACAAAAAAAAAGAATCTTTCAAAAGAATTTGGAAAAGCAGCAAGTACGAGGCATAAAATTTTATTTCTCATGTAGAATCTTAATCAGGATTTGAGCAGTATAATTTCAGAATATAATATAATAATATTAAGTAGATAGGTACCTATAATATATTCTTATATCTCTGAATTTTATTTTGAATTTTTCAAATGTTTGAAAATATAGGTTTAGGAATAATGATTTACAGGCAATAGAACATGCCTATAATCAAAGGTAGGGTAGAAAATTTTACTTTTCCGAGCTTTTTTTAGACCAAAAGAGTCGATTTTCAAAATATTGTAATTTTTTTGAAAATTTTATCATCCTTTATCCTTTTATAGACTAAAAAGTGTGAGAAAAACTGAGAATTTATAAAATATCTGTATGTACCTGTATAGATATACCAGTATTTAGATGAAATAAGTCTATTTTCAAAATATTTGTACGAGCGAAGCGAGCACTTACTATTCAACTTTGCTTGCACTTTGTCCGTCTGTCCGTCTGTCTGTCTGTCTGTATGTATGTTCGCGGCATAACTCAAAAACTACTCGACCGATTTTAACCAAATTTGGTATGAAGGACCCTTATAGGGTCT
>JAQIXA010003795.1:0-13017 GCA_034699045.1 Nanhermannia cf. coronata Gr-Ori-00579 | reverse complement strand
AAAATGAATTTAGTAGCCTATCAACAGACTGTTTAAATACTACCAATAGAAAAAGATCAATGGAAAAAGAAGTCAATAATTTAGAGGGATGTGTTGAACTTTACTCTGAAGCTGTGTTTTTAGGTTTGATTGCGATGCAATATCAAGCTTGTATGGACATAGTCCAAATTATTGAAGAACTTGAAACTGCTTGTATTAGATTTGTCTTTTTCTCTAAAGAAAATGAATTAAGAAGCCAGGTTTTTGCTGACAATCTGGGGCTCGAAAGCGGGTGGAATTCTCATGTCTCTCTAGGTAAGCCTAGGTCTTCCTTTTAAAATGCAGTTTAAGTATTTGATGAAACATTTTGATATTTTTGAGAGATTTTAAAACTTATCTTATGACCATTTCAACTAATGGATTGAATTTTGGCTGAATACTTTTTTTTAGAAAATCCCAAATTAGCAAGAAGAGATACTTTGAGGCGTCCTACTACAGATAGCTCTAGTACTGAGGAGACAAAATTAGCAAAGGAAATGTTTGCAAATAAAAAGGAATCAAATAGTAGTTCGTTATTGTTGCCATCAATTGAAACAGCAGAAGTGCAGGTGCCAGAAGAATTAAAATATGAAAATAACTTAGATTTTCAAAAGAAATTGAAATCTTACGCAGCTGTTGTGAAACACGGAGAAGAGGATAAATTGCTATCTCGATGTAGTGCTTCTTATCCTGAAATCACTGGTCTTCTAGGGTCACCAAAAGAAATTCATAGTGATGCTCACAGTACAGACAATGATATTGAGATACAAACGCCAGAAAATGAAAAATCTGATTCAAATCCTATCTCATGTACTGCATCTGTTTTATTAGACAAGCCGCTGAAAGATGTTAGATTTGCACATATTGAGAATGAACCAAGTAGTTTGAAAAGAAATTCAAGGAGCTCATTAATAAGAAGGCAGGACTCAAATACACCGACCGATAGTTTTCATGAGATGTATGAATTTGTAGAGCATTCGACTCCAATCGGCTTTGACATGCAAAATAGAGCTAAATTGCCCAGAGGAATTGAAGAGGTTAGACCACATTTATCTAATGTAGATAATGTGCCATTGCTAGTGTCACTTTTTACCGATTGTTATAGGTAATTTTAATTATTTTAACAACTTAAAAACTAGCCATTTTATTGATAGAATATTCTTTGCTTTTTTAGTGAAGCGACACAGGAAATGATTAAAATAATGCAAGACTATGGTGAAGTAGTTTTGTTAATTGGGGTATTTAAGAATTTATATTTAACTTTTTTTGGTCTTTTTATCAAATAATAACTTTATTTTTAGGCTGCAAGTAACGTAGAAAATAAACATCTTTTCTTGCAAGCTGACGCGAGTTTTGCTTTCGAACCAATGTAATACAAAAATATGATTTTCTTATAATTCTAATTGTGATACAAATTTTCATTTTTTAGGTATCCAACTCAATGCCAGAAAAAACCTTGTTATGTTAAACCAACTCATTGTAAATCACCTACAGGTAGGTGCTTACCATTAGTGCTTATATTATATTTAGAGGGAAAATACATTTTTTTAGCCATATCTTTCTAATTTCTATCTAATGATTTAGATATTGCAATGATTCTTTCTTCACTTCCATGTTCTTTACATTATGGTAATTATGATTGTTTATAAATATTAATACTATTAGGTAAGGGTAAGGTATTGCAATCTCTTTAATGTTTATATTTATTTATTTTGTAGAAAGAAATGAACCTTTTTCAATTTCTCAATTGATTGCTCAGGGGCGACATTATATGAACAATTGTTTTAGAAATACTATGCAATTCTTCTTCTGTTGTCAATTTGCGATTTCTTTATTAGGAGTAATTTCTGTTTTAATGTTACTTCCACCATTATACACAATTGGAGATGTAATTTGGTTGTCCTGCATTATTGTGCCAATCTTATCGCTATCACTTACTTTTGGTTTAATGAATCATTGTGATCCTGAAATTATGGTAAGAATTATTGTTAATTTATTACTTTGTTTTTAATTTTTTTCTTTCATTTTTATAGCAAAATGCTTCGTATAAAAATCAATTTATGTTAAGTAAACCGGTAAAAAAACTAATATTTATCTAGAGTGTAATTATTTGAAACTTTAATTATTTTTTAATTCTAGATGATAATTTTTTCATTCTGGTTTTATGGATGCAAATTTATCCCATCTATTTTTAACGTCATATTTATGGCTATTTTCAATTTAAAAACAATGTGTATGAATATGAACAATTTTACCTGTAATTGGGTGTATCCGCTAAATGAAACTGAAATACCAAGTAAAAATGAAATATCTCATGAAGCTATGAACTGTTCAAGCTCATGGTCGTGTGAGCATTCGGATTTGCTTTTAGTTGTCCAGCAGTTTAGTTTATTTTTTATGGTGCTATATTTTGGTATGGAAAATCTATCATATTTTATAGTATAAAAAGTGATTTGTTTCAAGACATGTATTTTTTTACTTTTCAGTATTGATATCAGCCTGCTTTTTATATCGTTCAAAATTTCTCTGGGAATCAAATCCAATGCTAAATAAAGCTTGGATTATTTCAGCTACTGGAGTTATAATAATTCAAATACTCTATTTTATACTGAACCTGAATGTTTATTCCCTACAACTTTTGAGACATATACCGATTGTATCGTTTATTTGGGGATTTCTCTGGATTTTTGTTCTACTTGGATTTAATGAGCTTATCAAAAGATATCAAATCAAGTAAGTGCAAAATTATTTAACTAATCCTACCTATATAAGTCCTGGTATACTAATACGTGCTAATAGTTACGTGCTAATACTAATAGTTTTTTAAATTGTATTTTTTGCACAGGATTAATATCCGGTTTAAAAAAAGAGATCGGTTGAATTTTGGAACAAAGCTGGGAATGAATTCGCCATTCTAATCAATTCAGAAGGATTTTTAGACACTTATCTTTTACTCTAATCTATAATGTAAATAGTTACCTACTAATACCAATGCCAATCGTAATCCTACTACCTCCTACTACTGCATTTTTACTACCTATTTTATCTCTAGGTATAAATTATAACTAGAACTAGGCAATTTAAAAGTCGGTAAAGATTGAATTATACTCGTATATACCTAGATTATAGATAGATTATAAAAACATTTATTGATTGATTTTATATTACGAATAGGTACCTAGATTAGTACATTTTTAAATATTCTATCATTCTGAAGACATTATAAAAATTAATTATAATGTAATTAAAAGTATATAGGTAATTATTAATTAACAAAAATCCTTAAATTTTTTTTTGCATTTATTATGTTTTTTACTTAAATAATTAAATAATTAATCTAATAATAACAACCAGAGAATTCAGTCTTAAATAATTATTTTATTATCTAATCTATTACCTATCTAATTTAAATACTACAAATATTAACTCTCGATCTCGATCTCGATTATTATTTATTATTATTATTAGGTATCTACCTACCTATATTGTTTTAAGTTTAAGAAAGTTTTAAATAAATTCGTAAAGCCCAACTTACCTATTTTATACATGTAAAATTGAGACTAAAATTTTTGCACAAATAAAAACCCTTTAAAATACAATAATATGCTATCGTTGCCAAAAAAAATATTCGCGTTTTAGCGACAAGACTTTGAAAATACTAGAATTATAAATTACTACTGTATAAGTATAAAATGAACATAAAATATTGAAATAGATATTTAAATAAATCTAGGGTTAATAAGTATGTATAAACTAGGAATAGAAATATACGAAAAAAAATGATTAAACTTGTTTATATTTTTTTATAATATACATTTACTAATAATGAAATGATATAGGTAATTAACTATTGAAAAAAAATATTCAACATAACAATCAAATGTATTTGAAGCATTTGAATAATTTTGAAACTGAAAATTTCTTTCATTTGAAAAAATGTAATGTTGATATTTGACGATTTAATAATTTAATTTAATGAAGAGGCAGTTAATTATAAAGAGGTTATTAATTTACCTATGCATTAAATTTGACCAGATCAACTGTTCTGCATTAATAAAGCTTGAAGAATATTTCTTGTGAAAGATACATTAATATTAATACCTAGCATGTATTAAACAAATACAATTGTAACTTGTGCAACACGGCTCTACTTTCATTTGCTTGGTTTTCCTTTTTTGACATTTGACGAGGATTCAGATGCCAAGCAAACACGTTTCGTCGAACTTGAGGTTGTACAATTTCCCTGATGGGGTGAATCACAAGTACAAAGTTCTTCGTCTTTTGTTTTGCTCCGTGTTTTCATGCCCTTACTTTCAACTTCAATACTCCTTGTCATACTCCTTGTTTGTCTTGGTATAGCTGTAGTACTACTAGAACTTGAACTTGATGTTGGTTCTTCAGACTTTTCTCTCCTTTTTTCGATATCGCGTCTTTTCGCTGGTGGTGTTTCAGTTGGTGTCGGAGTTGAAGGTGTAGACTCAATTTTGAGTTGCGGTTGCTCAGCTTTTGTAACACTGCGGCCGTGTAATACCCACCAAAAGTTATTCTTTATCCAAATTTGCAAACCGGGAGGCAATGGAAGAGTAGTAAAGAGATTTGTATTGTCAGGTAATAAATTCATGCACCGACTTATCGAAATAAGAGAATCAAATTGTAAAGTGCTGGGATAGCTTCTTGCGAAAATAAGATTCATCTGACTTCGGGCTGATGTCGAGCTTATTATGGGATAAAGCACCTTTAAAAGTAAATGATAATCATTAATATGCATATAAATTGAGTAAATAAAAGAAATCCCAAAAAATAAACCACTTACTTTATCTTGTAAATTTGTAAAAGCAATTCCTGTTAAAAATAAAAAAAATGTTTTAAAATATTATACCTATAGGTAAACTGCAGACATACAGATACATACTGTATTTGAATTTTAATTCTGATTTAAAATAAACAAAAATAACTTAGGTACCTAATGGTTTGCGATCAATATAAAATTCTAAGGTTCCCTTCCACAAGTCTAAATGGCACCCAATGATAGAATATTGACCGAAGGATTTTGAATAGTCACTCATTTCTCCTGCATGTTGTGTTTTGCCAGTGTAAGAAAACTTATTTGAAAAAACAAAATTATTATCAAGATTAATGATTTTATTATATTACATATTAAAAGTTAAATTCATAAAATATAAAGTAAATTTACCCCCCACGAATTTTTATCATATCCGATTAAAGATGTAAATCGATGCGTAAATTGAGTTAAGTTTGTTTCGGCTGTGCATATTCCAATCATCATATCTGTACCATAGACTTCACTCTCGAATACAATTTCAAAGTAATGATGATAACCTTCAAGTGATAAAAGTTCAAATATCAATCTTTATGCGAATAGTAAATTTACAAAAAATAAACTGCGTAATTTTTATATAATAACAATAACAAACCTTTTCTAAGTGGCGATGTACCCTTAACAGCAACAGTACCCTGAAAAAAATTCATAGTTACAATTTTAGATTTTGATATTTTATGTAGGTATTTATTAATGACTATTTATTAGAGAAGTGCACGATTGATATGGATGTAAATACTTACCACAGAAAAGCCAGGATTGAATAAAACATTTCGATTATTATTTTGAAATATCTAGAATAAAAATTAATTCATAAAAATGTCGAAAGCATACATTATTTTTTAATTAAATAAATAGCAAGTATATTTACAGTTGTCGATTCTGAAGATCCAGTATCCCAAGTCCAATCCACAACTGTTAAGGAAAAGCAAAACAAATTTATCTTATTAGCCTTTGAACCCTATTAAATTTCTTATCTTAAAACAACTGGGTTATGTTAAATTTAAAAAATCATTTCCTTTACATCTAATAACTTTTCATTTTACAATTTTAAATGTGTACAGTATTAGTAAATGTAATGTCTATGAACTCTAATTTAAAAATAACATCTGTATAATCTGTTTGAAACAATTAATGCTAATCTTTTAGAATAGAAACAACACGAATCACGAATTGACTAAACTAAAAACCAATTTAAATTTAAATAAAAATCATACCTTCACGTCTATGACATTCGTCGCAAACCATTTTTTCGGTATCTGCTGGCTTACAGTAACAACTTTTAATCTGACGATATACTTTTTGTCTTGGCATTTTCAGATCAGATCACGGGCTTACTTCATTCTTTGATTATAGGATCAGGGTCGAAATTTGGTATAATTTAAAATCTTTTTACGGACTTTGATTTGGTCTTATTACTGGACTTTGCCTTCTTGACTTATTAAATGCTTGCTTTACTGAAAATAAAATATATCTAATGTATTTTGCCATTTGGCTCTAAAAAGGAATTGTTATGAAAAATGAATCTTCTTACCTTAAAATCCAGTCCAACTTTCCGAATTTGGCTAGTAGATGTGTATACAATATATATACTTTTAGACGCGTGACACTTTGAATTTAATCTAAAAATTAAAAAGTCAAAAAAAAAAAGATTTTTTACAGATTATGATTATTCAACTTAAAGAATTGAACAAAAACTTGAACCGAACATGAAAATGAATAATATTAGAAATTCATATTGCTTTGTGTTTTATATTGTTCCTTAGACGTAAAAATTTGTCCTGGTATACCTACATTACTATACAAGTGATCCTAGTTAAAAGTTAAAACAAATATCTATGCTAAAAAATACAGATAAAATGTTTAATAATAGTTATAGAGTTAGAATCCCTTTGTCTTTCACACTTGTGCCTTATTTTTTCAAAAACACTTTGTCGTTACTTATATTGATTTTTTAATATAAAAATTGTAATGATTCTGATACTTGAAACATGAACTTGAAAACAACAATGAAACATAAAAATGTTTTAGAAGTACGATTTTAAAAAATGGTATTTTCTCAAAATAAAGAAAGGAAAATACCTAAATAAAAAGCTCGTTAAGGCTAAAAGTTCAATAAATTATGAATAAATAAAATAGATATTCATAAAAAGAGTGCAAAGCTCAGCAGAACCAGAACCAGAATGTTTTCCTTTTTCGACTCTTTCATTTAGGATAGAGCTGAGTAGCTGAGTAAATGTTGCAAATAGTACCCTACAAATATAAATTACTTATATGTACTGTACTATCATTATTACCTACTTATATTAATACTTATAATATGACGATAGGGTAGTATATAATGAATGATTTGATTTTCGATAGGGAATAAAATATACACAAGTTCAGAAGATTTTGAACTGTAGGTATTTACTAATAAGTTATAAGGCATAGGGTAGGTATATCATATAATACATAGGTAGTAGTAGTAGGTAGGTAATATGTATTAAAAACTTTGTATTTACAGATATTGAGATATAAAAAGCAGAAGTAGCAGAAGAGTAGTATTATAATATGTAACGAGTAACTATATTATTTTTACAAACAATTTTATATTAGGTAGGTATATCTAAAGGTAATGTTTTTAAAGTTGTGAAGAGTGCAAGAAACTCGACTTGAAATGAAATGAGAGGTTTTTAACCTTATCTAATTTTATAGTGTTTCTTGCATTTTACAAATTACTATATTTAAAATACTAGAGACATTACTCTTGACTTAAAATAAGTTAAAAATACATGCTTTTACATTATGTGTAATGTCCATTCGTATAGTAAATAAACTGGTCATAAAATATCAAATAGATGTTGTCTATATACAAAACAAAATATTATCGCAGATTTAAAATTTAAAGTTTTCAATGACTACCTATAATAACAAATAATAATTATTAATAATTTAATTGTATAGTATAATATAATATGATTATGATAATGATAGTAAATATTACCCTGTGCCCTACCTACCTAAAATTTTTAACTTTATCTTAAAACTTACACAAAAATAAAAGATAAGTACGAAAAAATGAAATGAAAAAGCAAACTATTTATATATATATTCTAATTCTAACAATTGGGCAAGTAATACCTAATCAAAATGTCTCATTCAAACTAGATTTTTTAGAAAATTGAATAAATTCTGTATTTTTGTCCCGTTTTAATCGTTCTATTCTGTAAATCCTAAAATAGCCCTTTTCCGTGTTTGAGCCTTGAGCTTGGCAAATTGATAACTTATTAGTATTTAGTATTAGATTAGCCTACATAGTATTTTATGCAAAATTATATATAAGTACTATAACTAAGCAAGTGCTTAGTTATGGACCGGTAGCGGTAGGATCAGTTTTATCTCATCTTTGAAAATATCTTAAAAGCTAAAAATAAGTGCATGCTATCTACAGGTAAAAGTAAAAGATAGGTTTTAAAATACCTACATATTATTTATATTAAATTACCTAACCGGGGACCGGAAGAAGGTATCAGATAAGATACCTATCCTTTAAAAATTGGCAATTTTGTTGGTAGAATAAATTTTTCTTATAAGAATACTAAAACTTTTGAAAAAGAAAATTTTGTGATATGTTTTCTTCCTTCCTATTGTTCAGCTGATTGATGTGGTATTTAATTACTAATAATTATTTAGATTAGTTATTATTATTATATAATAATATCTAATCTATTGCAATTAAAATTAAGGATTTACTTTATACTTTATGATTAAAATTACAAAACAGGATATAGTAAAATTGGAATTGTTTTTATTATTAATATTTTGGATTTGGATTTATATAGATTTTTATTAGTGATTCTATGGGGCATAATTTAAAAATATCTTACTTTTATTCAAGAAATAAAGTAGACAGTAGAAATTATTTTGAAAATATTAATATTTTTTAATTGAGATTTAAAATAGGAAAAGGTACACCAGTTCCAACACTGGAAATATTATTAAATAAAGTAGGTATGTATAACAAAAAATTATAAACTCAAGACACGACACGACTCACTTTAACTTTTTTAAATTGAGACAAAGAACTATCTTATACTGTATTTTATTTTATTGCTTGCTAGCAATAGTAGTTATTTTCGATTCAAAAATAACAACTTGAAAAGTCAACTTGAGACTTGGACTGTGTCCAAGTTGGTTTTTAAATGTATTTTTGGACTTACTAAACTAAATAGCAATTGCCAACTCAACTCAACCTACATTGTATTATACGTATCGTTGTTCAGATATGTGAATGATTTTAAATGTGTATACCTAACTTACCCACATAGTAGGTATTAATAAAGTATCAGTATTACGTATTACGTATTAGTTTTTTACTGATTCTTTCGAATTTTGAATTAAAGTCAGTCATAAGACTCAAACTCAAGACAAATTATCTAATCCTAATCCTATATCTTAAGTCCTAAATCAGTACTTTAGCTATACAACAAAAAAAAATTGTAGAATAGATAGAAAGTATCTACCTACAGTATACTTCTTATTATAATAATATGTTGATAATATATTATAGAAGAAAGACAATGACATTTTATAATTTAACTTTCTTTAAATAATTGTAATTGTAATAAAAAAATTAAAAATAAGCGTTGAAGCTGTCGTTGGTTGTCACTTGTCACATTAAAAATTTTTAAATTGTCATTGACCTAGTCCCTATAGCCCTAAAGCCTAAATTACTTATTTATAGTTATTTTATTATATATATAATGTCAAAATAGAAAGGATTGGTAAAATGTAGTAGTAGCTAGGTACGTATTACAATTACATTTAAGGCCAGTCAAACGACTTGACTGTCCGATCTATCATTAGTTTGAGATTTGATACTATGGTAATACAAACTAATCTGATGAATGAATAAAGTCAATTAAAAGACTTTTTAAAAGTCGATTAAATTACTTTTACTTTTAACTATACAATCATCTACAATACTTCTTCCCTACCCTACCTTTAATTAAAAATTACGATTATTGAGTTGCAGTTGTTGACAGTTGAGTAGACAGTCTACTGTAGACTGAATTATTATAAACTTTATGAATTATTTTGTAGTTTTTTTAGTGATCTAATTAACTTACCTTATTCTTATATCTAAATTAAATCTAAACATAATTGAGACCAAGATTAGGATTTATAATGGATTCTAGGTATATCTAATTAATGTCTTTGTATGCTGATGGATGGTTTTAATTTTTAATCATTATTAATTAGTCAGGCAGGGGCAGGGATACTTTAAATTTCAATTTAAGTTAAGATTTAGATTTAGATACCATTGTCAGTTCAAGTTCAAGATTTTACTCATTTTTTTTTTTACTACACCAGTTATTTTAAAAGTATATTATGTAATTTTTATAAACACTTACCTTACAAATCCACCGGACAGTTGTCGATTGACTAAGGGTCAAGGAGTCAAGTCAAGGCCGAGTTAAGGGTCAGAACAGGTCTGGTGCTCAATCTCTAAAAATCAAAATTAAAAATATCATTTATTGAAAATGCCAGTCTAATAAATAACCGCACATATATTATTCTATACAATGCAATACGTTACAACTTAAATTTAAATATACCTAATTAAAATATTGACCTGAGCTGAGCAGTTTCAGTTTGAGCCTTGAGCTGGAGCTGAACTTAAATTTGTCTAGTAGTGTAATACCATGTATAATACTGCAAACTAATAATACTAGACTTGAAACACCCACTGTCTTAAGAAATCTTAAAGTGGTATGTAGGTAATTGTAACTTTGTAAGTAAACTAACTTTAAAAGCTTTAAATTAGGTATTTAAAATGAAATAGTAATTGTAATTAATTAAAATGGCAAAAACAAATATTGAAAAAATTTTGTTCAAAATTTTTTTCTTTTTTTTGTCGATGTCGATGTCGATTAAATTATTGAATTTGGGCAATTCTTGTGTGCTTGCTTTATTTTGTGGGGTACAATTTTTTTTGAAACTTGATTTTATGGGGTAAATTAAACTTGACTTTTATTAGTTTTATTTGGATTTTGGATTTGATTGGTGATTGGATTGGGATTGGGATTGGATTGGACTTATGAACGATTTGTGATTTTTTTTTGAGATAACTTGCTTCGAGACTTGGTTGGAGTTGGAACTTATCTGACCTGACCTTGACCTAGGGTCTAGGTATTAGCCTTGGATTTTGACTCGAATTTATGCTTTTTAGATTTAATTAGACTTGGTATAATTAAGTCAAGTTAATAAAAAAAGTTTGTTAAGATTTTACCTTTAATATTTTAAACTGGATGGATTTTGTATTTGATTTGATTTTGATTAAAAGAGTTTCATATAATATGACGAATGACGTATAATGTATAATATGAATATAAAACTTAAGTACTTACTAATTAAACTTAATTTTGAGTTTTTGAGTTTTTGAGATTTATAATTTGTTGTAATAAAAGGTAGATAGGTATAGGTGCAGAGAATTATATTGGTTTTGGATAATTTCTATCCTGTGTCATTTGGTTCTTTCGACTTTGTTTTGGGTTTGGATTTGGATACTAATAACTTGATTTTACAATTAATTTATTTGAGGTCAAAATTAGGATGAGCTTACCATGAAAAATGAAACTTCCAACTCTTAATCAATCTCAAGCTTCAAACTCAAGTCTCAAGTTAATATTTTTCAAATCACGAACAATGAACACTTTTTATTCAAGTTTTGAACTTTTCAAATCGAATTCGAATAAAAGAATTGAATGAAATTCTTCTTGAACTCTTACTTTTTTCTTATCTTGTTCTCGTCTCGAATCTAGGGCTTTGAACTTTGAACTTGATATTTATCATCTATAATAATAATGATACTGATTAATGTATACAGAACAGAACAGATTAGTTCAGTTCAGTTTCATAGATTTTGGTTCGATTAGTCTAGTTCAAGTTTTTATTCAATTTTGATTTCAATAAAAATATGAGCTAAAAGAAGAAGTTAAAAGATCCAAATCTAAAGTAGTAAGAATAAGAATAATTCGGCAGATTAACTTTAGCTCCGGCTGTACTAAATACAACTGAATCGAATCAACAGATTTAAATTGTAATTGTAAGGTACAATCTTCACTAACTATCTACCACTACTATTGGTATTTATTTATCCTTCCTATCCTATTGTAAAATGTAAACTGTAACTTTAAAAAGGTCTACTTAAAATTTCTTATCCTACATTTATAATGGTAGTATAATGTGAACAGTGCAATGAAAGAATGAATAAAAAAAGCTAAGAATTTTGTCTTAAATATATTACTAATGTAGGTAGGTAGTCTAATTTAAAATCTAAAATTTAATAGGTAGTATCTTACTTCTACCAAGTATTTGTGTAGGCTATTGATTACTGAAATAAAAGTAAGCAAAGTAAGTACCTAAGTTTGATGTAGCTAAAGTTTATGTAAAAGGTATTCAGATTCAGGTATTATAAGATTGTACTTGTATTGTATTATAAATAATATGGTACCTAGTACATAACATAAAAGTACCTACTCCTTGTTGTATTATCAATAATTATTTTGACTTAAATAAGAGAACGCTCGGGTCAAGGGTAAAGCTATTTATAACAAAATATTTGGGTTCTGTTCTGTTCTGCTCCTTGATTATGGATACAATTGTATTTTTTTATACTTTTTATTTTATTCAAACAAAATTCAATCTTGAACTATCTCTATCTCTATCTCCTACAGCCTACAGTATACCTATCTACCTACCTACTTTTTTTATTTTGTACTTTGTACTCGACTCACTTTTTAATGTACAGTATATTTGTACTTGTATTTGTATGTACAGTATAAACTTACACTTACATATTTATAATGTATCTACTTTTAAAAAAGTATCTAAATGTATCTATCTACTTACATAATAAACATATATATTTACATACTTAGGCACCTATAATCTACTTACATCGCATGTAACATTGATGCAAATGAATAAAAGTTGTCTTTCAACTTTTTTATAATTAATTTATAAATTCATGAAACCATTATATTCCTAATACATTTTCACTATATAATACTACACTACCATGTAAAATGTATGTAATTAAGGCTCCTTATTCAAGCAATTTGTTTGAACAAATGAATATCTAAGCAACAAAACAAGCCTTATTCAAGCTTTCA
>JAQIXA010003794.1:0-13018 GCA_034699045.1 Nanhermannia cf. coronata Gr-Ori-00579 | reverse complement strand
GATCCAGATAAAAATTCCTGGTTTGAATCTGCTAGTTTGTCTGAAGGGTCTCGAAGTGGCCTTGGAATTTGCATATTAAAATGTCTGCCAAATGTAAGGGACTACTGCTACCTGTCTAACCTACCTCATCAACAACTTTGTCCATTTCAAGTTCCAGAGAGAAAATAAACTTTAAGATAAGATAATGATTTATTTTCTCAAAAACAGCTAGGTACCTTCTACTAAAAAACCCAAAATTTTTGTACATAAATTAAAATTATTGATAGCATTTTTACTCGAATAAAATTTAAATTACAATATAATTTACAATAATATGAACAAAAAGAAATATTAACAATTAGTTAGCATTTCATTAATATAAACTCTTAATATATTTTACACCTATCTATTGTTACTTTTATAACAAAAATTTATCTTTTAAATAACTTTGATTAAGTAGATATTCCTAGTATAATTATTGCCTTTTTTATTATAATTATAGGTATGTAAAGTAAAAATGAGGATTAAATTAAGCCTATAGTAGGAATAGGTATACTTACCATACAATATTAGTATTAGGTACCTACCCTACTTTGATTCTTTTTTTGAAAGTACCCTACATACCTTAATATTTCTGATTTCCTACCAATGTAGGTATATGAATTTAGTATACCTATAATATAAAATTTTTGTCAAATGACCTACAGTGTTATTTAACGTATTAATACTGGTAATAAAATATCTCCATAACCTATGGAGATTCTCCATGTTATGGAAAAAAAACTTCCGGGTCTCCTTTTCTCATTTCTAAAGGCTACAAATTGAGACATTTTGATTTACCTAAATCAGAAATTTAAGTTACATTGTATAATATGTATCCTACCTATACAATATATGTACAGGGTGACTTGAAAGTCCCTTGGTCCTTTTTGAATGTGAATAACTCAAAGACCATCAGCCCGATTTCCATGAACTACATCTCATTCGATATAGGTTGAACAAACTTACATATTACCTATTACATCTCTTAATCCAGGAATGCTAATTACTGCGATAGGATAGTTTTACAAAAAATAGTTCTTTTTTCAAATATGGAGCCAAAAATAAGGTGATTGGAGTTTTTAAATTGTTAAGGGCTTGTAATCGTAAAATTTAATAAATTCATAACATTTTGAGACCAAATAGAGGCTTCTATCTTGATGGTTTCAAAAGTTAAAGCTCTTTGAAAAATATTTTATTTTGAAAATTCAAATTTTTGAAATTTTTTGGGAATTAAACAAGGAAATGGTTTTTCGTAAGACTACCCTATCGCAGTAATTAGCATTCCTGGACTATGAGATGTAATAGGTAATACTTATGTTTGTTCAACCTCTATCGAATGAGATGTATATCATGGAAATGGGGCTGATGGTCTTTGAGTTATTCACATTCAAAGAGGACCCAGGGACTTTCAAGTCACCCTGTACATACATAGGTATAGATAAACAGGTCTAAAATATTGATAAAATTTAGGTATAGTCTTACACTTACTAGTCATTCATTAGTATTAGTCTTAAGATTAGTTAGGAATATAAAGCTCAAAATGTCTATTAGATCTAGTCAGTGCCTACTAGGTATTTTAAAAAAGCATTTTAATACATTTATATACAAATTATATAGATAGTAATACATATGTATACATAAGTACCCTACCCTACATATACACTAGTCAGTAAGTAGGTAGTTTTATTAAACCTTTTCATTTTCCAATGTATTTATACATTTATTTGGACCTAGCCAAGATAACCAATAATATAAGGGTAATAATAAGGGTATGATTTTTTAAGAAAACCTTACAACTACCCCTATGACTTGTATATCTATAGGTAGGTGTACCTACATAATATACAGACATTTTATACACTTTTGGCTTGAATATTAATATTTCATTTGTTTACATATTTTCAAGTAAAAAATTATCGATTTGTCATTTTAAAAGTGGAGTAGTCAGTAGTACTTTGTATTAAAAGTTAATTTTGATATTTAAATTGCAAAAAATATTGTAAATTTTAAGATGGTTCATGAAGTGACACTCGAGTCAGTTTACATAAAAGTTCGAAAACTTCGAAGAAAAGTTCGATTTTTGAAAAAAATGAACCCAGAAATTGAACTTCTCAAATGTAAAGTTCAAAGGTTGGAGAAAAGGTTGAATAAATTGACATCAAATGAAGGTAAGTAATAAACTAATTTTGGTGTCTTAATTAGATAATTTAGATATCTAAAAAATGAGGTAAAGGACCATTTAGAAAACTTGTAGAGAGTTTTCTAATTTTTGAAAATTCTAGAATTCTAGAATTGGCAATTAGCCAGCTGAGATAGAAATTTTCTCGTAAAAAAGGTAAAAACGAGGATTTTGTTCGAAATTTTGATTGTTTTAATTGAGATAGAAGTCTGAAAGTAAAACTTCTATATAAGGTAGGTACTTCTTTATGGTCTTTAATACCTACAAAAGTCCTTTTACTGATAGATAGGACTTACAAGGTAAAGATTCAGAATACTTTATATAGAAATTTCGCTCTACTCTTTTAAGTTTTTAAAACCTATAAAATTATGAAATCGATTTTTTAAATTTCAGATTTGGATGAATTGAATTCTGTGACTTCAAATGCAAATACGGTTGAAATCAAAATCGAGCCAGGTGTTGAAATTCAATCAAATTTTTCTGGTCAGTTTCGAAATTTGGAATTTTTTTAAAAGGCTAATATTTGACTTTCAGGCTTTTACAGGAAATAAAGGCCAGAAAGTCTATTACAAGATATTAATTAAATTTTTTTGCATTTTAGATGACTTGTTAGAAGTTATAAATGCAAATATAGTACTCAAACCACCAACTGAATCTGATGTTAAAATAGATGACAATGGCTCAACTTCAGCTGTGGACCAAAAACTCGATTGTTTTGATGGTAATGTCAATTTAAATTTTAGTAATATTTCAAAATTTTGAGATTTTTTTTTCAACTTGTAGATTTGATTAAAATTGTACTAGCATCTGAAGGAAATGATGAGAAATCTGTTGAACTTGATAAAAATCCAAATGATTTTCAAAAGGGTCCTTTTGAAGGTAATTTTCAAATTTTACAAATTTTACAGAATGTTCATGAAAATTTCGAACTGTCCCTAATCTACCCCTACTGTTATAGTTAATGAGATGGCGGTCAGCACAAGCTTCGGATCCATTTACAATGAAAATTTTGGTAAAATTTAAAAAAAATATAAATTTTTTTATTACATATTGTAATACGAGTATTTTTTTGAGCAGATAGCAATAGTAATTGTAATCTTGATGATTTGAACCCAAGTTTGAATGAAGATTATCCAAGTCAAATTAAGGATTTAACCGTGGTTATAAAGGAACTTAAACCGTCAGAGATTCAGAAATATATGAAATCCACGGATTTCAACAAAGTCGAAGAAATCCTAAATAGTGCTGGAAATGATGATCAAATTGAGAAACAGCACATTTGTCACCTTTGTCAAAAATCATTTGAATCCCCGATACTTTTCCAAAGGCATCATGTTCTCATGCATACACCAAAAAATGATTCAAATTCGGCAGAATGTTCTAGACCTACTAGGTCTAGTACTAGAGGTATGCAAATTAACCTAACCAGGTAAATTGAAATAAGGAACCAAAACTACTCGATCCCATAATATTAAATGTAAGATAATATGGGATCGAGTAGTTATTTGGTCTGCAATTTCAATTTACTTGGTAAATTAGACAAAATTTTAATATATCAAGTCCTTATATTCTAAAGTAAAACGATTTTTTTTGAATTTTTTAGAGTCCTCAAAGAAAAAAAGAAGAAGAATTTCTTCAGGTGAGTTCATTTTATTTCATATACCTACTAGGATTTAATTTACTACTCTTTAGTTAATTATTACTTGTGCTAGCAAAGCGTTGACTACATCTCGTATTATCCCAATTTTTGTGGTCAAATGTAAAAATTAAGTTTCAAAAGTCAATTTCAGGGTCAAACGAGTTTCAAATTTAGAATCTCTGATTACTTTAAGTTATGAATTGAACCTCGAGGTTACAAAACCTCGAGGTTTTGGAATCCCTTAAATCTCATTTTTGGTCATTTTTCCTCTTTTGAACACCTTGGGATGGGAGAAATTAGTAATTTTTGTCGAAATGGCACAAGTTGATTCTATAATGATCATCCCAAGTTTGGTCAAAATCGGTTCAAAAGTCTTGGAGAAATCTATTCAGTAAACAGATGAGCAAAATGTAGTTAGTGCTAGCTTCCCTCGTACAAATAATTTAACTTAACTATTACTCCACAATTTGCAGATTCAGATTCGGATTTGGAATATGTCGAGGAAATTGATGTGGAAATGGATGCTTCAAATTCAACTGTTCAAGGTTTTTGAAAAAAATTTGATATTTTTTAATTTAAGTGTACTACAAGTCAATCCATAATAATCTTAATAATCTTGATTTTGATTTTGTAATTTCTTTAGAAGAATCTCCAATATCCTGTGAAATGTGTAATATTTATTTTAAGAACCAACGTTATAAGAATGTCCATATTAACCTCGTACATCCAGAATTGAAGAACCTTCACAAGTGTCAAGTTTGCAATAAGAACTTTAAAACTGAATCGACCCTGAGAAGGCATTCTGGAATTCATTCAGGTACAACATGACATTTTTTAACTAGTTATAAAAATGGTCTATGGATATCAACATACCTTGTAAATGGCACAACTAGACCCTATAAGTATCCTTCAGCCAAGTTTGGTTAAAATTGGTCAAAGCATCAAGCTATACTTGGCAATATTCACCTACCTAGAATAATTTTAACTTTTTTTTCAAAATTTTAGCTAATCAACGACCATTTAACTGCTCAATTTGCGGAAGTAATTTCAAAAAAAAGAATCACCTGACAGAACACCATCGATTGGTCCATTTGGGAATTCGCGAGTTTAAATGTCCCACCTGCTCGAAAGCATTTTCTCGAAAATCTGCCTTGGAAAATCATCAATCTGTTCATCACAATACTCCAGAGAATTTTATGTAAAATTATAGAATAATAATTTGTTGTAATTTTATCAAATTTGTTTTTAGTTTAAGTAAAAATTTTTATCTACTCTACTATATAATTTATTATCTGTATTTATAATTATAATATTTTAAGTATTTAAATGTTTTCTTTCTTATTTTGTTTTATAAATGCCTTATTATACAATTTTAATATATAAATATAAAGGTATTAAAGTATACTTAATTGTTAATTAAAAAGTATATAATTATTTATGTCTCTTGTAAATTTTCAATTTCATATCTCGATCAGGACTTAAAATTGTACTCATTATAGGCTCTACATGAGAGGTTTCAATCCGGTAATTTTGCAATAACTAAACAAAATCAACATTTTATCAACCTTTATAAAAATATCTTAAAGATTTTAGAAAAGGTCAACTTAAGGGTCTAAAAAAGTCAAAATTTTATAGTTGAGGATTTTGGAAAATTTTAAATTTGAGTATTAAAAATTACCTTTCCAATGAGTAGATAGATCATATAATTAGCGATTCTTTTACCAACACAGGCCCTTAGACCAACACCAAAGGGTTGAAATGCAAGTGGAGTCTCTACCCCTTGTAATGGGGACACTTGTGAAGGATCTTTTTTGACCCGAAGCCATCGATCTGGTAAAAATTTCTCAGGTTCTGGGAAAAATTCTGGATTTCGGAATGCTCCAAAAAGTGAGAGGCACACGAGTGTCTGAAAATGTACATTTTTTGTAAATTCAACTTTGAAAAGCCAGATATTGGTATCTATATAAGAGCCAAATGCTGGTTTTTCAGAGCTTAATTGATAGTTAAATTACCCCAGGAGGTATTTCAAAACCGCCAAGAATACTTTCCTGGTTTAAAATCCTGGTTGTGAAGGAAGCCGTTGGGTAAAGTCGAATGGATTCTTTGACCGAATTTTGCAAATTTGTAGCCCCTTCGATATGCTCAACATTGAAATTCTCAGATTTGCAATTTTCTAAAATTTCTTGATAAATTTTTTCTTGCCATTCTGGAGAACGACCTAGTGCATATATGATCCAATTCATTGTTGAATAAAACTGTAATTAAATAATATAAAATTAGAGATTTTTAGATCGAAAAATTTAAAATCACATCATTTGTCTGAAATTGATTTAATCCACCTGGCAAAAAAATGGTCACAATGGTCATTTGTAGCCATTGTTGGGGGGAGAACACAGAAACTATGAAGTCTAATTTATTTGGATTTAGATGACATTAAATTTCGAATCAAATCAATCCTAATTTTGTCAAATTATAGTGGAAATTGTTCGAAATTTAAGAAAATTTTTAAATAGTAAAATTAAAAACTTGATTTAAATATTTAAATTCTTACCGTATGACTCGCAAGGAAAAGTATATCAGTCAAAATAGCTTTAAAAGATTCTTTCGAAATATTTTTGTCATTTTTTAAGCTTGATAAAAGTCCAAATTCTTCAACAGTTGGATTCTCAGATGTCAAAAGTTCATTTAGATATTCGGCAGACCATAAATTTACTAAAAAAATCCAAAATTATTTAAAAAAACAAGTCTAAATTCTTTAAACTAAATTCTTTAAAACTAACATTGATTCTGGATTTCAAAAACATGTTTTTCAAATTTTGTCCATCTTGGTAATGAGAATTTCTCTGAAATTTGCGGTGATAAGATGGTCAACATCTTTTTATTCAGTTCAAATGAGACATCAATCATTTCATGTACTTTAAAAGTATCAATTCCAGATTTTTTTAAAGTTCTAGACCAACTACGACCCATCAAAATTGCTGCATTTCCTAAAAAAAATCGTAAAATTTAGCTAAATTTTTCCAAAAAGAAAAAGAATCAAAATCTCACCTGGAATTGAAAGATTGTCAATATTTTGTTTTTGAAAAATTTCTTTGATGGCCGAATCAAGAAAAATTTCATAATTTTTGTAACTTTTTGGAAAAACAGCTTCTTTTTTCATAAGACATTGATTCAAACTCCTTCTAGCCTCAAGCCATTCACTTCCTTCTCTATAAAAATTCAAAATTTAGAAAAAATTTCAAAACTTTTAAGAAATTTTTACAGCAAAAAGAGTCCTCTCTTAACATCCTTGTGCTTCTGATAAAAATGCATCAGTCCAATTTGTTTCAAATTTTGTGGGGTTTGACCTTCAAAATTTCTCAATTCTTGAAAAAGGTCAGGATGATTTATAAATACAGCAAAGTGACCCGAAAGTTGAGCCCTATAAATAATCATTTTCTTTAAAAATTTACAAAAAATTTACAAAAATTTACTTAAAAATTGGTCCAAGTTTAGCATGTTGTTCAAGTGAGAAGATATGAGGGCCCTTGTGAGACAAAATCATTTGCAAACTTGTACCAAAAATATTTGGACCATCTGGACTTGGCATTTGATCGAAATTTTTAATTTTGCATTTGGATCTTGATTCATTTTGAGAATTTAACTCCAACTTTTCTACACTTTCTGTAAAATCAGGCTCAAAATCTTGAAAATTTTCTTCGTTTTTGACTTTTAGTTGAGCTGCAAATGGACATTTTGACGTGGAAGTGACAAGTTGACGAAAGTTGACATTTTTTGGGTTCAAAATAGTCAATATACTTTTACCCAACATTCTCAGTTTTCAAAATTTTCACAAATTTTTGTCAATTTTTACTAAAATTTTTCAAAATTTCGATCTAAAACATCACTTTTTGATGTAAAAGTTGAGCGGATTTCAGTTTAATTTTTTGTAAAAAGTCTTGAAAAAGTCTACTGAAACTATAAAAATTGTACAAAATCCAACTTTAGTCTTAAATCGCTTATACTTAGCTTTTAAAATGTCTCTTAATTCTTAAAATTTTCCAAATCTAATGTAAAATGTAATTGTAAATATTATTCAAAGTATCTGATTACAAATTCACCAGATTTATTTTTATTTTGACAGATTCGATTACACAATATCTCCATGTCTAGTTCACGGTCTCAATCTTGGACTTGAACTACAAATTAATTTTTTTTGTTGGATGCAAAACAACCCAAGAAAGTTGTTTTTCTGACAGTCATTTGAGGTTGATTTGACCATCAAAATAACTAATAGATATACATGCATAGGTAGGTATATTTAGTATTTTAGAACTTATCTCTAATATACCTTAACCCTTTTGATTATACCTAAAGACCATATTATTATATACCTACTATACTAGTCTAGATAGTATTTATCCCAACCTTAAAAATATATAAATAAATTCAAGTTGTAAAATAGGCTTAAATATAAAATACAAATTTAGACCTATCAGTAAGTATATACCTTATAGATTGCATTATACACAAGAGAATTTCTTTGAATTTATTTTATAATCACTTTTGCTTTATCAGTATCATTTTACACTTGTTCAAAAAGCACACTGTATCTATAAAGCTCTACATTTACGTCCGTTTTTTTCAAAAATTTTGATCTTTAATACACGTCTATCAATATCAAAAGTACCCTAAGGATTGTAAAAATGGGTTGGTACTTAAAAGTATTTGAGTAAAAGTACCCAAATTTTGTATAGGTTAAAAGATGCACAAGTTATCTTTGGTATTTGGCTAAATATGTCCAAATCATATTTTAACATTTTAAAAAATTTTGACAAAATTCGTTAAAAAAGGTCAAAATTTGTAAAAATTTCGAAAAATTTGTCAAATTAAGTTGGTTAAAATTGGGCAAAATTGAGCAAAAATTAAAAAAATTGATTAAAATTTTGAAAATTTTGTCAAAATTACATAGAAATACTATCTGTATTCATGAAAATCTGTCAATAAGAGGCTGAGTGAAGTTAACTCAAAAAAATTCTAGATTTCTTGAAAGTTAGAGTGCAAATACGTATCTAAAATTTGATTCTTTTAAAAGAGTTTTAATTTTTATGAGAAATTCTATGAATTTTTAGATAAAAATGATATTACGGAAAAGTTTTTGTAATATGGAAATTGAATTAAAATCCAAAATCTCAAATTTCGTATGAGATTTAACATGGAAAATGACCAGTAAAGTTTCAGATTTCCGTAAATCTTGAAATTTTCAAGATTTGGAAAATTTTCTAAATAAAAAAGAAATTAATTGCCTTTTTTTCAAAATTCATCAGAACTGCTGGTGAATCAACACTTGTATAATAATAGATAAGCTTTTGACATGGTTTAAACTATCAAGTATCCCAAGTTCAAGTATGTATCTCTGATATATACCTACTATTATTGTAGATCGTAGTATAATTTATTATAAAATTATACTACATTTAGACACATATTGTAGTACATACAATGTTAGTTAAAAAAGTATATGTACCCTACTGATAAAACAGATTTTAGATTAGGATTTTTCAAAAGGTTATATGTACAGATTGATTGTGAAATCAAACTTTTTGCTGAAATTGAAAATAGATCTACAAAGTATTACTCGTATATACATACACTCTTAATTCTTAATGAATGGAAATGAATTGTAAATATTTTGACATTAAATAAGTAATTAGATTAGGTACCTTATAATGCCTTATAAAGATATTTTGTTTAAAGTTTTAAAAGAGAGTTCAAGATACACTAATCAACAAAAGTGATGAAAATCTTGTGTCTATGATCTAGATATCTAGAACTTAAACTACTACGACTTATCCTTTATTTTATAAAAAATACAAAATTTGTAAGAATTATACTCTTAACTATAATTATAATTAAATAATTGTACTTTTATTTACATTTAAAAGCATTTATAAACGTCCTTATGACTGATATAGAAGCATGTAGGCAATAGAAAAATATGCCTCAAACTAAACCATGAGATAAGTACCCTACCTATCCAAGTGCAATTAATTATTTAAATATTTCAAGTGCTTTTAGTAATAATCAGTTTCTAACTGTTTTTAATAGATAAAATTAATTAATTTTGCCAAGTGCAAGGACTTAATTAATTTAAACTCTAAACATAAAAATAATTTTTAAAAAAATGGATTTTTGTAATATTTTGACAACTATAGTTCTATCGCCGTTTATAACTTATGGATTATTATATCTTATTATCTTTTTGAGAACTAAAAGCATTCAAAATAAAACGTAAATTTAGATTAAAAAACTAAATTATAAAGGATATCCTTCGGGTTATAATGGCTTTTCTGGCCTTAATATGACCAGGCAAATTGAAAAAGCGGACTAAAACTACTCGATCCCATTATATTAAATGTAAATTGAGATCAAAATCAGCATTTTAGTCAGTAGTAGTAGTTTTAGTCAGTGATATTAATTTACCTGGTGAAATTTAATATGATCAGAGCCTGAAACCCGAGTATATTCTTTACCTAAGGTATATTTACTTTTTTTTTAGAAAAAAATGGACAATTCCTTCAAAGAATCGGCTGGTATTGCATGGAGTACCCAGATTGTCAAATATACCTACACTGTCTCCATTCGTTTTAAAACTTGAGACCTATTTAAAGGCTGCCAAAATACCTTATATCGTAATATAACTGTACGAGCTCATTATTGTGTAAAATGAAAAAATGAAAAAATATTTATAGTTCGATTCTGAGGATCCGATTGGAATGAAACGAAAAACACCATGGATATCTTATAATGGACAACATATCGGAGATTCACATTTGATTATTCAATTTTTAACAGAGTACAGAATCTACAGATACCATACTACTATATTGATATACTTGCCTATATTTACAGGGTTTGCCAATTATCTATGGCGAAATCTTTTAGGCTGTACCCTACTATTATGCTATAAGAATCTCAGTCAGAATTTTAGATTTCAAGTCCCAAATGTTAAAAATTCAGGGGTCCTTATAATACAATACAGCCTAAAAGATTTAAAAAATTTTAGTCATTGATAATTAAAAAACTCTTTACATTTAGATAACTTAAATACTTGTGTAATTTTGAAAGTCATTACCGACAAAACCAGAACCGCAAAAAATTGTAGTAACATTTGATTTTGTGTTATCATTTTACTCGTATATGTCTGTATACGTTAAAAAGTGATTAAAATGTCAGGATACTTAAGGTCGTGAGATTTTTTGTTGGTAATGGTTTCGTCGGTAATAGCCTACATTTTATACATGTTTTAAGATTATTAATTTTATAATGCATTATTTAGGGAATTTAACGTGGACTTTTCAAAGGGGTTAAAAAAATATTCTGAAACTGAATTGGCAGCTGCTCATGCCTTCAGAATTATGCTGGAGGACCATTATTTTCCGTAATTTATAAATTTTTGAAATTTTTTCATGTACATTAATTAAGGATAAGTTAGAAAACGGTAACTTTTTACTTTAATACTCGTTCCTGTACATAGTTCCATATAAATTTGAACTTTTTTTAGAATTTTATGATAAAATAGTACCTACATTAAAAGTATCTTATGGTGGCATTTTTAAATCACTTTCAAACAATTTCGAAATTGTGAAATCTTAGATTATAGATTTCTAAATACAATTAATTGTACTAAAACATGGATTTCAAATTGAAAACTGAGATACTTAATCTGTATTACTATTACTGATTTGAAAAATTACAATTTAGAGGTTTTTCCCGCTGGTTATGGATCGATGGTTTTCATTATCAAAGACATGATCTTTCAGGCCGAGAAATCACTGAACCATCTCTTTTCAATACTATTCAAGTTTTCCCGCTTCAAAAGCTCATACAATTTATGCAATGGCTAACAGGTATCCAACATAAAATTTCCAAACCCAAAATTTCCAAAATTTTCCAAATTTTTTAGGATTTGGCCTACATTCAAGAGAAGAATTTTCTGAAATGATGCAAGAGGATTTACGGGCTTTGAGTTTATTTTTGGGGAATAAAAAATTTCTTTTGGGAGATTACCCTGGAAAGCGATTTCACAGCATTTGCTTTTATTGCTGGAACTATTTTGAAATTGAAATATTCACCTTATCAAAGGCTTGTTAAAGGTAATTTGAACTAAAAATTTGCAAAACACAAAAATATGACTAAAATATTTGGAAATTTTAGATGAATTACAAAACCTTACAGAATATTTTGAGAGAATAAAAAGTTTATTTTGGCCAGATTGGAATGAAATTATTAAAAAATGATATTTTTACATTATATTATATTATAATATAATATAGTACCTACCTATACTGTATAAGGTAGGGTACTACACTAAGGATAAATACCAAATTGATTTTTTGATTTAATTACTAAAATTTTAATTGTTTTAAATTGACATGTGGGGTTTTGTTATCTTGAGTAAATAAATGTCATTTTTAAAAAGTATGTAATTAAATAATGTATAAGTACAACATGACTAATTAAGAATATTATTCATTGTTATAAAAGGGGTCTTATCGTTAAAAGGGACTATTTCTAATCAAAAATTGGGATTGAAATTGTCCTATTCCTATTAATAATAATGAAACAAGTCATATTTTGAGGTATTGAGTCTCATATGTCTAGTAAAATCGTAAAAAAATTATTAGGAAAAAATGGCAAAAAAATACTGAAATACTTGAATATTATGGCATAAGACCCTTTTTAATTTGATCTATTACAAATTGCAAAAATTAATCATATGCTAAGTAAATATAAAAACATGCTTTAAAAGTATCTATTAATTTAATTAGGACCTCAATTACATTCTTAAAATATTTTAGAAAATCAGTAAGTAATAATTTATTCAGTCATTGAAAGGCTTTCTAGATAATTACACAAGGTCTGAAAAAAAACTTTTTTTTTGAAATGTTTGGATATTTCAAGAAAAAGTCAGCAAAAGCCAAATCAAAATGTTGTGAAAAGTTGCCGAAAAGCTCGCAGATTTTGATGTCATCTGGGTAATTACATAGTATCTACCTATAATATGCATTCAGCTTTGAAAAATCATATTGACATTGAATTCTCAACAAGTACTTGACTTGCTAAAGCTAGTTTTTCAGAGCTGAATTAAATATAAATATATACATATATTCCTTGATATAACAATCTCAAATAGGTTC
>JAQIXA010003793.1:0-13024 GCA_034699045.1 Nanhermannia cf. coronata Gr-Ori-00579 | reverse complement strand
TACACTAATATGCACTGTTTTTATGAGATTTCTTTTAAAAATGATATTTTCCAAAGAATAATTATAATTTGAATGATTAAAATCGTTTAATCTTGATAAAATTATAATACAATTTGATTGTGCAAGTGTAGATATCAAGCTTTCTAGAAGATTGCTATTTATGTGAATGAAATCAGTCTGAAATTTTGTAATTTTATAAAGAATTGATCGAGGTTCCAAGTCAAAATTGGCCAAAATCGGTAAACTATTTACGAGATTGCAAGGATTTTGATTCAAATTTATTAATAATATACCCAATGTGATGATAAATAATATAGGCTTATTAAGGAAAAATAATAGATTCCTTTTAGGGTCCATTTAATAAAGAGCTTTTATGAAAATCTATAGATAGTAGATTCGAATATAATAAATTTAGATGATTTTTACTTTTAATGCTTTAGTAATGTATGTAGTAGAAGTATGTATTTTATAGGATGATTATACTGAATATAATAATAGAGTATACTTACTTTAATAGTTGACATTTTGATTTTAATTGCAATTTATTTTATCTAGTGTATACTTAAGATTTAAGACTTATTAATATGTATACAATTAAAAAGATTTACTTTATTGGAAAAAAAACGTAGTTGCCAATACACAAATAATTAATATTAATGGTCCTATCATATATATTTAAGTACTTTGATGACTCCATTTTAGCGAATCCCATGCTCTATATACCAATTGAGCACTATCAGGCTTTGTGAAGCCTTTAGTAGATTGTGATTTTGATTCAAATAATAATCTTGTTTCAAATGGGCCTTTATAATAGCTTTTACATGGTAAAGGCTCCAGCAGGCAGCAGGGTTAATTTCTTAATCAAGTCAGCAAAATTTTGATTTTCTTTCAAAATTTATATCTTATACTAATGAAATATTGAAAAAAATTTCAATAATTAGCAAAATTTTAAATGTTTAGTAAAAATAAAATATTTTTTTCTTGGGCCAAGTTTTTGGTGCTTGACCCAAGAATTAGTCTATGGCATGTGGCTTGGCACCTATGCTTGAGTCAAGAAAGTCAAATGCATTGATGTACGAACGAGTATTGATAGCGATTTCTAGTTAGATAGGTAATTTTTTTTTACATGATAATTTCTCTAAAATTTTCTGATAATACATTTTTAATTTCCACAATTTTTATAATTTTAAATATTTTTTGTTTACATTTTTTGATACTTTTCTTACAAAATCCATATAGGTACTATCATACGAGCAATTTGAATTATGTACATGCTTGGTAGGTACTATTCAAAAATTTTTAAATTAAATAACTTTGGTGCAAATCGAGGCACTTTGGCAAACTTCAATATAATTAGGGTACCTATAAGTAGGGTACCTATTTGTACTTTGTACAAGCTGTAGGGTAGGTATGCAATAGTAGATAGTCCCTGTCATTATCGTTTTATTTATTATGTATAAATTACATACAATTTTAAAAATACTTTGACTAATTTTGGTTTCACGTGTTTTCTCAATGACTGTAAAAAATTTCAAAAACAATTTTACAATGTGAGATGAGATGAGCCGGTTAATGTTATCCTTAAAAGAGAAAAGAAATATTTCAAGATCAAACCAAAGAATTAAAGTCCTAGTTTTAACATTCAATAAAATGGGTTTGATATAAATATTTTTTAATACATAGTTTCTAAATGTGCATTCAAATTTTAATGAAATTTGGAAATCGCATACTCTTGAATCTTGAGTTGAGTGAAGAAGTTGAACAAAGTGATATAATGTGATTTTTATAGAGCAAAAATATTTCAAGAGCAAAAACGATGATTAAGATTCCCATAAAAAAAGAGTAAATGATAAAAATAATAGATGTCGGTGAATTCAGAGTTAGTTTAATAATACCCAAAAGTTTCAATGACTTATAATAATTTTTTTCCGAAATTCTGCGTTCTCCAAAATGTCGAATATTACGGTAGTGAAATGTGACAAATCCATTCTCAAAGAGTCTCTCATAAGTTGAGAAAAATTTATCAGAATTGAAGCCAACAAATGTGGCTTTCTGAACTTTAGTTAAAAAAAGTTGTGATGTCGAATGACATCTACATTTGAAATTGCATTTCTCTTGAGCAAGTCCAAGGACTCCTCTAATTTGATAATCAAGAAAATGCCTTGTACCATTCATTCCCACCATTCTAATCTGAACAAATAAGACGGTCCCTTGTTCGACCTTTGGACCCTTGTATATCTGAATAATATCCATATCATTTGCCCCCTTGAACCCCAAAGATCTTGCATGTTCGACGATATAGCCAGATAATTCACCATAATACAAAGTATATTTGTAATCTGCCTCTAAAAGTTCAAGGAAATTGCTGTATTTTCTACCTGTAGAGGGCAGCATCAGTTGACTCACGACAAAGTTCTCATAGATGGCATTCAACAAGGATGAACTGAAAATCCATATTAGAGTAATTAATCTAAATTTCTGAATTATAGTTCCTTGTTTCAAAAGTATAAATATATTCATGAGAAAATGGTGGCTTAAAAGAGCCTTCATTTGGCCACTTTGCCAGAAATCGAGAGTTGAGAGGATAATAAGGGTTATAGCAATCGCTAACCATATATAAGGGTCAAATGGCGAAATTATAAAACTCCAGTTCAAGACATTAAAATCCACAATTTTCTTTTGACAATAAGCAAGAAAATAGTTGAGTTCCATTTCATAGGTATAGCCAAGTGCTGCTTCATATTGTGAAGATTCAGTAGTAAACGAGATCATGGTACTCGAGATTGTGTGACGATAGGGTACATATGTACGACCAATTGTGTAATTATAGTGGTTAATCAAAATTCCAAATATTATAATTTGTGGGACTGATTTATGGAAATTAATGAGATTTTTATAATAGTAAATCCTATTACCATATGATTCTGGATAATTTGTCTCATAGTCTATTAAAGCTCGGTCTCCATGTCTGTGAATTTTTTCATGCGTATTGAGAAAATATTCGAAATTATTTGAATTTCCTGCATTTTTTAAATAGAGAATCCTTAAGCTAGCAGGACATGTTTGGCAAATGAGATAAAATCGATTTTTGTAAAATATGAATAATTTCGAATTATAAGTGTCCTTATAAAGATTTTTCCATGTTATAAAAAATTCTGGAAAATCCTGTTTTTCTTTATAAATTGATACAAAAACCGTGTATTTTGTCATTAGCCATACTCGGTTCGAAATAATCCACAAATTAAATCCCTCTTTGTTAGGATTTACACTAATATGCAAAGTTTTCAAAAGATATCTTTTAAAAATGATATTTTCCCAAGAATAATCATAATTTGAATGATTAAAATCGCTGAAACTTGATAGAATTAGAATACAATTTGATTGTACAAGTTTGGATATCAAGCTTTCAAGAATGTTTCTATTTATATGATTGAAATCTGAGTGAAATTTTGTAATTTTATAAAGAATGGCTCGAGGTTCCAAGTCAAAATTTCCAAAAATTTCAGAAGCTTTTGAAAAATGGCAAATTTGGATGAAAATAGAGAATAAAAAAACTAAACAAAATATTTTAATCGTAGCCATTTTGAAAGCTGTTAAATATTTGAATTTCTTGATACCTTGAAATAAAAGATACAAAATCCACAATATCCTTAGGACTTTTATGTAAAAATACCCTCATTAAATTCTAACTTGAGTTGAACTTTTCGCTTAATTATTTTTCACTAATCACATCATTATCTCAATTTATCTTAACATATTTATAGTTCAAAAGAACCCCTTTATAATGAATTTTTTCTCGTTTTAATAAGGACTTGAAATATTTTTTCATATTTTTTATTTTTTTATGGAAATTTATTTCAGGACAGAATCAGTTTCTGAAGATTCGAAAGATTTTATAATTTTTCGAATTTTTTAAATGTAGAGTAGCCTAATTATTATGCAAACCAAGCGATTTATAAGTAGACTATTTATACAAACTAAGAAAAATGTAATTTTTTGATTGATTTAATACTTGCCAAATATTAAATATATAGTAATAAATGTTAGAAAAATACAAAAATTTGAAGATACTTCTTCAAATTTCAGTAGTTGTACTGAAAAAAAACTCATAAACGAGTTTAAATATTTATTTGAATTTGAAGCCAAAATTTAGGAATTTTTGTCCGAAATTCCTAATCAAGTTACAAAAGATTTTGATCAAAATGTGAAGGTCAAATATGAAAATTTTAAGACTGAAAGAGACGAGTTTGATAAGAACGAATTGGAAACATTTTGTAATATTTTGCGTATTCTCTTTTGGGTATTTTTCTTATATTTTATTTGGTCTGTTTCATTGACTATTTTGGATTGGTTTTACATTAAGATTATATTTATATGAATATGTATTTAATTAAGTAAACCTTTTTTTTAATTGATGATATTGTACATAAGTAAATTCAAATGAATTATGTAGAATATAGTAAATATGTAAGCTTTTGGCTAAAGTATTTATGCAAATGTAAATTTATTTTATTTTTCAATAAAAAGGATTCCAAATTGTAATACACATTTATATGATGGAATTTACAGTGAGTTCAAAAAGTGTGGAAATGTGAAAATACATGCATGTATTCAGAAAAATATTTTTTTGAATAATTTGAAATCATAATGTTAATCATCATAATTTGAAATCATCATAATTTTAATTAAATTCTAAAAAAAGCGAAAATTAAATTATTTAAATTCTAATGAGATAAATTGTGATTTTATATTTTGAATATCAATGGTATAATCCATCTGATATTCTTAGAAAAATGAATTAGATATTTATGTATAAGTAATTTCTAATCAGTCCATTTAAAAAATAAAATGAATTATATATCACCTTTATCTATAACGTATATTCGATTTCATAGGAAAAATTTAGATTTTTATTAAAATAAACTTTATCTTGCATAATACGATATGTACTGATGCCTATAATGTAATTCAGTAAAATTGATATAAATTTGCCCATAAATTTCATTGTGAATCACATTATTTTCTAATTTATCTACAATTGAAATTTTACACCAAACATTTATATATTAATTTTTTAAAAATAAAAATGAATTTAAAAGCTATTTTCTTGCTAACAGTTGTATTATTGTGTGTGGCTGTCGTAATAGTATCGGTTAGCAAATTTATTTCTATAAAAATAGATAATATAAATCAATTTATAAATGGTATTTTAAAAGTCGTATATTAAATAACTTGAAAAAAAGTATTAAAATGTCTTTGTCTTGCAGCCGGCTAAAACATTGGTGGCCAAAATGGTCAAATTGACCATTTTGGCTTATTTTTCCATGACCATTTTAGCCAGTTGGCTGGATAAAATCGCCGGCTAATTACCAAATTGTATATAAAAGGGTATATAAAGAAATTTAAAATTTTTGCTTAAATTATTTTTTTTTAAATTAGAGTTGGGATTCGGGCTCTTGTCCAGGGAACAGTGACAAACGATGTTTAGCTCGGTGCCATAGATTGGGCTACAGTAAAGGTCATTGCTGTTGCGGTTGGAAACGAAATTGTCATTGTTTTCATTGGTGGGAATGATGAGATTTCAACTCATTTAATATGATTTTAAATTACAAATTCCAGCATAAACCATGATAAGAATATTTTATATACCATAATACCTATATCTCTTTTATCGAAATTTTATCAATATTTAAACAAAAATACTTATTAACTTTTAAAGATCATGATAATATTTGTAATTAATTATAATTAAACAATATTAAGATAAAATACGAGTAATCTGAAACTAATTTTTAATAAAATCTAAAATTATTTCGGTTTTCCTGAAATATCAGATCTGAACAAAAATTTCTACATGTTCATTATGCCATTAAACAATAAAAATTCTATAAATATACTTTGTATTGTACAATATACAATTAAATATAAATTAATATTTTAAATAATTTACTAATTATTTTATTAGACAAATTAAAATGAAATTCAAGGGGAAAATATGACAAATTAATAGAAAAGGTCAGAATATGACCCTGTTTTGAACAATTTCAGTGTCAAACATTTTCATTTTAATTTATTTAGCAAGGTATTCTGTTCTACTAACAATTATTTTAATAGCAATAAGGCATTGAATATTTGATTTTTTGAATTTTAATTATAAAATATGTATGTATTTATCTTGATTTAGAACATAAATGCATTTAATTTAATTCAATAATATACTTGAATCAAATTATTTTATTTAATATAATCTTTGACCCAAATTTAATTAAATATTCAATGAAACATTTCAATGTCAATCCATCTTTTAAAAAAATATATATTACCTAGCTAGTTGGTTTTGAAAGCTAGGACATTAATGCCAAAAATTCTAATCAAGTAGGCAGTAGGCAGCAATGAATAAAATTATTTGCAAAAAAAAAATTTCTCCAAAAAAATAAAATTTCGAGTATATTTGAAAATATGTATTAAAAATGGAGGAAATAATAACTGAATACATAAAGTTTTGCTCCTTTCTCCACATAATAATTTTTAAATTGGATCACTCAAAAAAAGTATTTATAATCAAATCATCAATATTTTCACAAATTTATTTTTTCATTGCATTTGTATACAACACAATATTTTCAATTTTGAAAATATTTACGATATTACATCATGCTTTTTTGTCTAAAAATGAAAATTTTCAATGGGTTTTGATTGGGGTTTGGTATACGATATTAATCATTTTTGCTACCATTTCTCACCTCATGTTCTATTTCAAAGTTGATGCGATCATATCATTGTTTAATGCCTGGATTATTTTCAAAAGGGTCGCAGGTAATATTAACTAACAAGGAAAAATTCAAAAATAGCATTCATATAGGTCAATTTTATCCAAATTAAATTTTTTATATAGAAAAAAGAATGCAAAAATTGATAGGACATGTCAAAGAATATCCATTTACCAAATTTCAAATTTTTATTGAAATTTTTAAAGGTCATAATAAGCGTGAATTAAACATTTTTCACAATTGCAAATTGCAGGATTTAAGATTTAATTGTAAATTTGTATAAAGTAGTTTGAAGCATTCATATCTCGAAAATATTATAGTTATAATTTGATTAAAAGTTTACTTGACCTTTTTTAATGTCATATTTTATTGAATAGTATATGCCTGTATTTGACCTTAAAAAAGGCCAATAAGTCTTGTATCCAGAAAATATTAAAAAACTTCCTAAATCAACAAGCTTTAATCTCAGTTTTTTTAAATTTCTTTTTGCAATTTTGAAAAAAAGCTCTATTCGCTCAATTAATGACCTTTAAAAGCTCCATTCATATAAGTTTGAAAAATGTAAATTCGATAAGATGTCGTTTTTGTATTATAAATAGCGTTATATAGGTAATATCATTTTGTAAGTACACTATTTATAATAATTAATTAATATACATAAAAAAATATTTGAAAAATTAAATACTTTTACCATAATTTAGAAAGACGTTATGGCAAAAATTACATGTTTGTAATTGAGAATTTTAGCAAAATTTGTCAAAATTCTTCAAATATGATTCCGATTCTCTGGTACTTTATAATATTTCTTTTTCGATATTATGAAATTCCTCAGTCATCTGTATACCTGTTTGGGTATTGGGGTTTTTCCTCGTGGTATTTTGAAATCTTGTATATTGTCATGGAAACCTATTACCATTACTTTCTATTAACGATCATTCTCTTCAATGTGATTCTAGCTACCACTTTCCTGGTTTATCTTTCATGGGGACTTGAAATGTATAGGTATGTATAAGAATTGTATTCATATTTCAAAAAATTCCAAAATTTTTAACATATTTCTAAATGTAATAATTATTAAAATAATTGATTATTAATAATTATTATAAAAATTTAGGAATCAATTAAAGCGGTTTAACTATCTTTTTGAAATAAACTGGATTATCAAATGCTACCGACAATTGGAGGTAATTCACGCTGTCTATACGGATGTTTTCGCTTCTGACAATAATCCCTGTGTTCTGGGCCTGACCACACTGCTGAATATTTTCTCATCATATGTGATTGTCAAGTTTATGAGTGGAAAATTAATTGCTGTTGCATTTATTGGGATTTTTAATTTCACATCAAGCGGGGTAACCTTATTTCTTGGAACAAAATATGGGCAAAAAGTTCCCAATTTTTCAAGCGATTTCATCAAAATTTTGAAGTTTAAAAAAGGTTATTTGAATGCTAAGCAGAGAAAGATAATTTCTTATAGAGCAATGGGGTTCAGGAGTATGCAGTTTAGGGTTCATGTCTTTATGGCACTTGACCATAGGTCAATGCCCATGCTTTTTGACTTTATACAAAATTATATTGTTTCACTTATTTTCACATTTTGAGAGATATTTTGAAAAAAAATTAGAATGTAGATTCATTTAGTTTTTTTTCTATTATCAATCTATTTTATGGTTACGGCATGAATATACAGAATTTTGATTTGATTTGATTTGGACTTCTTATATGTTAGAGACCCTAATTAACAATAACGGAGTCATTAATAGTGTGAATTAAATAGTCCTGATGTATATTACTCGTCGTCTAAAATTAAAATATAAGCAGGTAATAATAAAAAAGTATGTTTGGATATGCATCTTAGATGTATTTTTTGAGGTCTGAAATTCCTTTTTAGCCCACACAAATTTAAAATGAATGAAGTGCCCGTCATATCTGTCCGTCTGTCTTTATTCCAGCATTTGCATTCGAATCAAATTTAGCCCAAATCTGACCCACATATTTTGTAAATTTTTATGAGTATTCCTAACCTAGCTTTATAACAATTAGGTTGTCGAATAATTAATTGTCAGCCTTTTATTATTATGTAATATATTGTAATGATTATGTAAATAATTAGTATACAAATAAATAATTAAATAATTAAAATAATAAATTAAGTTAATTATTTAATATAAGATAAATAAATAAATAAATAAGAATAACAAAATAAATAGTGTTTAATTTGGTACGAAAAAAACGTTATACTTCGGGTTGTATCTGCATACTTTTATGATATGAAATTTCTATACCCTTAAGCTCCACATACACTTGAGTTAAATTTTTGACTTTTATTTTTTACACGAGTACACGATAGGACTGAAGGTATAACATTAGGTATAATATTATATTTAAACGAACCTTTTTATCCTTATGTATAATGTATGGACAAAAAACTTTCAATCTCTTAATTTTTGTGTTTGTAATGTACTTTGGTAAATATATTTACCTATAGGTACATATAAAAACTAAAGGATGATCCTGAATTGAATAAGGTGGCGAAAATGTTTTAGGCCTTATTACAGTATAGACTAACCATAAATTTTGGTATGGGGACGCCAATAAAGCCATAATCAAGATAATTTTAAATGAAAACTCACATAAAAATAAATTTTAGAAAAATATATTACATATTGGAAAATGGTCATATAAAGTGATCTAAAGTAAAATTAAATAAGATTTCCTATCCTTGTAATCTAGATACATTATAGGAGGTCTTTAAACCTATGTTATTCCTATATGGGCAAAAAAATTTCATAAATCATGATGGTCTCACTACCTGGACTTGACGGAAAAGGGAAAAAATTTTGCAATTTTTTTGAAATTTTCTCACTATATAAGTGAGATAAAAATTCCAAATTGACAGACAGATGGCCTTGATCTATAGCAATTTTTACCGATTTTCAATGGGTGTGGTCCAATTAAATAACAAAAATGATTTTTATAAATGTCACTGTGATATAAAGCGCAAGTATGAGCATAATTTGTAAAAATAATCAAATTCGCCTTTTATTTAAATATTTACTAAAGGCCTAAATAAAAAACGAGATTTACTTAAGGCTTTCCGAACAGTCTTGCGATTATAAAGAATATTAATTATTTTGTTCTAAATTCTAAATTAATCTGTATTTATCTAGTTAAGATTGGTTAAGATTATTTTTTATATAGTGTCGATATTGGAAGATCTTTGTTTCATGAGAAATATTTAGACAGTTTAATAAAATCAAATACATTACAAGAATTGATAAATAAGATTTTTTTAATCCTTATTTATAAATTTGTATAAATTCATAAAAAACATGATTAACTGGAGCTTTCATATTCCACTAATATTACTATTATTAATTTTTAATTTGTTCCCAAAAATATTTTCTTTAAACAAAAATGGTTACAATGAGAAAATTTATATTCAAAATTTGGAGATTCTGAATAAAATGCTGGGAAATTGTTATATATATTTGATTACTGAATTTGATATAAATTATTGGGATTTCCATTCTCCATATATAAATTTTGGTAAACCTAATAAATATTATTCGGAGTTTCTTCGTAATAAACCACAAGTTCAAGTTGCTTTCGTTAATAATCTTAAATTTAATAAAATTCCAAAAATTTACGATCACTATCACTATTTAAGCTGTAGATCTTTATTATTTTATCCAAAATTTTATACAATTGATCTAAAAGATACAAAATTTATTTTACCTTCCCAAATATCTTCAAAAACGGACATTTTCTATCTTATAGAAGATTTAAATAACACTGATGAGGGTGAAAATGTAATTTTAAATATTGAACAAGGAGGAAGGGATGATTATTTCGGCGATAGATCACAAAATTTAATATTGCTGAAAATAATTTTCCAAAATAGAATTTTTCAAATTTTCCAAATTTCTCATTTCAAAATATTTTGTTTGGATTGTTCAGAAAAGGGGACTTTTATTAGCGTCCTAGTCTTCTGTCAAATTTTTAACAAAAATTGTTTTTCTGAGTATCAAAAAATGGAAACGAGTATAAAAAAAAGCATTTTACCACAAAACATATATTTGAATTATTTGGTACCTCCTCAAATTGTTTCAAAAATTCCAGAGAATTATTTAAAAATCCGAAATCCTTATTATAATATACTTACTTATATTGGATTTGGAATTTATGACTCCTTAAACAAGACTTTAATAGAAAATTATAAAAAAATTTATCAACGTCTTGGATATGAGAAAGATTTCAGAATAGAAACTGTCTTTTATTTGGATAGTTTTAGTTTATCAACAATAATCAATGCTAATGCAATATCAAGTGAATCATACACATTTATAACTTGTAGTCCTTTAGATTCTAAAGGAATTTTGAATTTTGAAGCCTACTTGGAACCCTTGGATGGTTTAACATGGATATCCACGTTACTAAGTGGTGTTGCTATGGCTATACTTTTATTCAAAAAAGGTCGAAATTTCAACTTTACATGGCCATTTTTGCCCTTAATTGGACAAGGATTCAATATAAATATTCTCGAAAAAAAGAGCAAATTTTGGTTGATATTTTGCCCAATATTTATCATTTGGTTGCTATGTACAATAGTCCTTAGCAACGGATATAATAGCTTCGTTACTACGGGGGTTATTTCTCCAGTTAAGCCAAAATTCCCTGAGAATATTTATGATTTGATTAATTTTAATTTTACAACTTATGCAAGTGTAAAATATGTAGACTATTATAGTGAGTTATCTATCAATGATTTATTTTACCAGTTACTTGGAAATAAAAATATCAAAAGTTATACTGAGTTTTATAATGTATGGACTTTATTGGGTTATCAATATGAAAATCCAAAATATCATTTAGTTTATATCAATAATCATGAGTTTTACGACTCCACTACTTTTTACTATGTAGTAGAAATAGAAAAAATTCCGAAATTCTTAAGAAAGTATTTAAAATTTTGGATTTCTGAAGATTATAAAGTGGGAAAAATTGATCACAATCTTCAAGATATTTTAAATTGTCAAAAATCTTTTCTTTTTGGGAAAACTCGAGCTCTCGAGATTCTAAGGGAGTTTATTTTACATAAAAATATTAAAACAGATTTTGTTCAAAGTAAAGAAATCTATTTCGAAAATCTCCTTTATTTGAATATAGAATCAAGAAGTATCTCTGTGACCTTCATATCTGGTCTAATTCAGAAATTAATCGAAGCTGGAATACATATAAAATGGGACAATTTTCTAAAAATGCAAAATCGAAATCAAGTAATCGATTACTTTAAAGAAAAAATGAATATCAGTGAAGAAATTTCAGAAAATAAATTCAAACCTCAGAAATTAATATCAAATATTTTATCAATATTTGTCATTTTTTCAATAGGGATTTTCTCAGGCTGTTTATTTTTTTGTCTTGAATTTTGGCAATTGAATTTGAAGATTTTTATCAGGAAATTTTTCACTCAACTGGCAAATCTTAAATTTCACATTTTACTTTTTTTCAAAGTACTTTATAGAAAAGATTTCTTAAGATAAATTATACTCCGTAGATACAAGATCAATATTATTTTTAAATTTAAATTTAAACCTATTTAAATACATACATTATTCGACTTATTGTAGACTTTTTGTAATTAATCTACACTCTACACAGTATTAAACAACTTCGAGTAGAGTAAAACTCTCTATAGTGTGCTCATTAAGGGATTATCTAAAGTACAATATTATGGAGAATATGTGTTTAAAATGCATGCGGGTTCCTATAAAAATCAAAGAACTTTATTTTGTTTGTTTGTTTGTTTGTTGTTTCTGATAAGTTTGATATCTATGAAGATATTCAAATCGGAGCGTTAGACTCATGATTATGATAGGTCTAATTGCTCTCTTTCCCGGTCAACATTAGATCACTGCTCCTTTGGTTATCTCTATAGTGAGTGGATAAGCTAGACACACTGACCCTTGGGACTTTATTTTCAGTAGGCACACTATTTTTTTTCTTTATTATGAAGGTTCACTGTACCAATAAAAATAATTAGTCCTTTATTATTATTTTTTAACTTGACATACAGTTATGTTAGGACTTATGTTTTAGGTCATGGGTAGGGGTAAGGTGGGGTGAGTTGGGTAATTTTGCATTTAACTAATTTTTTGAGGCATTTAAACATTGAAATTAGGATAAATAAAAATTGGAGATCAATTTACGGTTCAATATCAATGTATGATAAAAGTCTTGAAAGATAATTT
>JAQIXA010003792.1:0-13026 GCA_034699045.1 Nanhermannia cf. coronata Gr-Ori-00579 | reverse complement strand
AAATAATAAAGCCCCCAGATTAAAGATTAGTTTATATAAAAATTTATTTATGGATACAGAATCCCACTAACTATATTGCCTACCTATATTTATATTCTGTATTACGAATCTATGAGTCTGTAACTGACTTGTTATTAGTTACCTACTGCTGTTACTACAACTAGATATTCTGATTCTCCTTCTCCTTTGATTTGCTTTCTTTTAACGAAAACTTAAAACTCTTGACGCCTACTCGAATCTATATAAAAAAGTAGGTACTGTACTTTTCGTAAAATTTCCAAGAATTAAATTATCGACTATTTAGTAGAAGGCAGATCAAAGGACAAAAATAAAAATAAAATTTTCTATGGGTTTAGGGTTTACTTTTGATACTATTAAAATTAATGGTAATGGAATGGTAAATAGGATGTACGTAATCCGTAGTCGTAGCTGTTAGTTTAAATAAGTTATACTACTCCGTAGACTAGAGATCTATATAATAATATAGTGTGTATTCATTCAATTAAGCTCTGAAAAACCAGAATTTGGCCTCAATTATACAAGTAACATTAAATGAATAAACCATAGTACACAAGTACTAAATTACAAAACAAGTGTCAAGTTGACAGTCTTGACATTTTGCTAACTTAACATTGCATTGCACTAGCCTATTTCCTTATTTTTAGCCAATAAAACATGAATCTATCGATAATTTAGAATAAAATTAACTCTTAAAGAAGTCAATTTAATTTTAAGTCAAGGGCAAGGGCAAGGGGCCATAGATTAGGGCCCATTCATTTAACATTCAATGGTCAATTTAAATATGTATTAGATACATTAATAAAAATCAATTTAATTCTGCTCTGAGAAACCAAAATTAGAGTATCTTTCTTGAATAAAAGCCATGTAAAAAAAAGGCCCAAATTTGATTTCTCGCAGCTGAACTACATGAATATAGACAATATATTATCTAGGAACAAAAAATATTAAATTAAATTGATGTACAGTTGCTAATTAGTTATTATCTTATCTTTAGAAGTAGAAGAAAAATCAATAAAATTAGTATGACTTTACCTCTTCAAATAAAGGGTCAGTGTGGTCCTTTTCCAAAAAGATATTATTTCCAGCACCACCACCAATAAGTGAGAGGGTCGGGACCGCGGCTCCAGTCGAGTTGACCATCGCCATCCTTCCTGACACTCACTCCTGACCCGACCAGCGGCGGTCAGGTGAGCTCAGGGAAGCTCAGGCCTTTGTCTTACCCCTTCCAAAGCTCCTATCTTGCTTCGGTCCTTTGTCACTTTTGGACACTTGTGTAAAAACTGTAATTATTGTAATGTCAACAATAACTACACTCTACAATATAAATACACCTACTTTTAAAAAAATTCTCTAAATCTACTCGAATATATCAACCTTACTACTTATTACGTACTACTAGATTCCTGGACACTTTAAGAGTAGGTGACAGAGTACGGTGACAAGTACAGGTGAGGAGCCAAATGTCATTTCGGTCACTTTGGTCACTTCAAAAGGGGACCAACATGTATGTGACGAGAAGTTGACATTAAAGTTGTCCAAAAAAACAAAAAAATATTATTTTGGCCTAATTCAATGTCTGTCTACTACTATACTAAAGTACTATGTAGAGTAGGGTACTTTATATTTTACTCCTCTCTCTCTGCTATGCTGGGTTATAAAATCAGAAATAATATTCTAGGGGCCTCTAACGTGCTCGTCAGATTTTGCTTGTAAATTATAAACGTTTTTTGAAAAGTTTGATGCCCAGCTTTAAAAACCCGACTTTGGCCTCAATTTTAATAAGCTTAATTTAATAGGCCTATAAAATATTCTTTCGGTTTTCAGAATTGCATCAAGATCAAGATTATAAATAACTTACTAGGTAGTCGAGCTCGAACTCGAATAAGTACCCTTACTAATTGTCCTACAATAAAATGCATTAAATTGAAATCTCAAGTTAATTTCGAGTATATTTAATTGTAACTACAAGACTAGCCTAATAAGTATGATATTATAGTTCATGGACCATGGTCATGGGTCTAATATTTCTAGTTTAGATTTAGTTTAGACATAATAACCTTTTTTTTTACCTAGCTATAGCTCTCACAAGTTCACAAGTACTAAAGGTGACTTATATCGGACTATACTTACTGCCCTTTATATATAATGTCTGTTTTTTGAGAGATTCATTTGACTTTAAGTTTTTCAATGAGAGGGGATTCGATGGATGCTGACCTGCAGGTCATAGGTCATAGGTACTTGACCTTGACAGACAGGACTTAAATATTATAAATGAACAATTAGCAAATTAGTAATTGACTTGATTTTAATGAAAATGAAATTGAATTTGCAAAAATTGTAAAAAAAAACATTTTATGTTTGTTGTGAATTTACATTTTCTTGTCTTGACTTTATTTTATTATTGTTAGGTAGTAGGTAGTAGTTAGTAGATGCTTAGGTCAGTTAAATATACCTACTAGAATACATAGTTAGTCTGCAGTTTGGAGTAATTAAGTTTATTACGATTACGATAATAATAGTTCAGTTATCAGTACTTATCAGTTAGGTAAAAATAAACTTATTTATAATATAAACCTAACCTAGTAAGAACAAAATTGCATTACATATAAAGCTTTTAGGTAAGGAAGGTAAGGTAAGGGAAGTTAATACATACACAAATTAAATGAAATTTCTCTATAAAATACATTATAAGTGCTTTATATATATTATTTTACTATTTACTATGCATAATACCTACCATGTTTTAAGTACAGTAGCATAGTAGAGTACAGTAAACATTTTAGTTTTAGATCTACTTTTTTTAATGGTAAAAAAAAATCCCGTAATCTTTTCATTTCCTGTCTAATAAAAAAAACATTAGAATCTCAATCTCGAATCTCGATCTCAAACTTCAAACTTCTAAACTTGTATCTAAATACCTATAGAATATACAGGGTACATTACACAATATAATATTATGTGTTACATATAATGATCAAGTAATTACAGTTCATAATCATAAGTAAAGCACTGACTAATGTTTATGTAATACCTTACCTTAGCCAAATTATATGGTCCTTTAACATTAAAACCAATATACCTTATAGGTATCTGTATTTAAGCAAAATAATGAATAAAATGTTATATTTTTTTGCCTCGGATTTAATCTCATCCCTATTTTGGTTGAATTTACTCCTGTGCATTTTTGGTCTAACTAGATCTCTATAATTTTAACCCAATTTTTTTTTATAATCCTAACCTTACATAATCTAGTCTAAACTAAACTTGGTTTAATTTCATACAGGGTCAATTAGACCTATGATAAGAGGGTAAATTCAACTCAAATAGGGATGAAATTAAGCTTGAATTTACTACTAATACGAGTATATATAGGTTTATATAACCATATATTATTCTGATTTCTAAAATCTCTAAACCTAAACCGGTTCTTTTTATACACTTTTTTATATAAAAATTGACTAAATATGTTTATACCTGTTTAGGTAAGTATCCCATATATGTTATACTGTACTATGCACTATATACATGATTTAAGTTAAGTTAGGTTAAATAAGTTTAGTTAAATAAGTTAAGAAATCGACCAGTTGCCTCGCCAGCCAGTCAATTTTTATAAAAGAACTTTCCAAAAAATCTACATCTAATATCCTACAGGTTTTGTTATAACGTCACTTAAGCACCTTAAATGACTTGCCATTTTCATTAGTTGACCCTTTTGTACCCTACATCGTCATATTGACCACTAAAGTTGACAAAGGGGCCTTTAAAAAAGGCTTTTTTCGAAAATCAACAACAAAAAGTGAACAAAGTGATGTGAGTGAGGCTAGAAATTGAAATCATCTAGAGAATTTTAGAATTTAGAAAAAAGTCATAAAATAAAAAATAATAAATAATAAAAAGATCATTAAAAAATATGGTCTAGGTCTAGTTTAGGTTTAGAACTGTACTTGTGACCCTGTGACCTCCTGGACCATATTTTTGACCAAAAGTACAATTTATTAGGCCTATTTTTGTATACTCTTTGTGCTCAATTTGTCCAATTTCATGACCTTTTTAAAGACATTTTACTTTACTTTACAAGTCTAGTACGTACTACAAGTTCAATTGCAATGTCCATATTTTTAGTGTAATTTGTGTAATATTTGAGTTTAACCTTTGACCTTTATGTTCTCCTATATGGTTTATCTATTAGTTTTTATCGTAATTGGTATTTAAGTTTTGTTTATGGTTTTTAAGCCATTTTTGGACAATTTGGTTTGACACGAGTTTTTGTACTTTTTTAATGGGACAATCTGCTGCTGATTCTTAAATTCTTAATTAGCTGGTAATTAGCTGGTTTTTTTTTGGTAAGATTCATATTAAGGGTAATTAATGGTGATTGTCATTTTAATTGTAATTTTTTGTTTAGGTGGTAAGATCATAGTGACTGATCTATTTTATAATTGCTAACTGGTCCTCCTGAATTTTTACAAAAATATGGTCTAGAATTAAAGGTAATAATAATACTCTTGTAATTATATTTGTATGTATAAAGGAATTTATGACGTATAATGTGTCATGATCATGTCAAATAGATAAATATTTAATGTATAATATAATGCATATAAATTCTATTAAATATTCATCTAAAATTCTAAATGTAATGTAGGGTAAGGTATATAGGTAATTAGTATTTATTTATTCAGATGATCGAGTCGATTTAAAACCTTATTGTGGATTCTGAAAACTGACGTGTGAAGAATTCTATTCTGGCCGAGCAATATTATTCTATTAAAAATGGTCAAATAACTAAATATTTTACGGATTTACCAATTATAATCAATCAAAAAGTACCAAACTTCTTATCTATCGTGCTGTTGGTGCTGGTACTTTCAATCATTTCGAGGTGATAAGAATACTAATCAGCAAAAAAGGGTTTAAGGTTAGTTATTTATTTAATAAATTATTCATTTGTATCATTCGATTCTTTGCATAATATTTATATAAAATATAAATTGATCTTATCTTATTTACCTACTTATCTTATTTTTATTAGGTAAATTAGGCATAGATAATGATATTTATGATTATGGTAAATGACTATTTGGTAAAGTAATTAATATTAATTCCTATTTTTTTCTATTTTTTTAGATTGGCTACAGCTTAAATATCTACCTGTTTTTTCATCGATAATTGGGAAATGGAGCGGAATTTCGTCAACAAATTGTGAATTTGTGACCTCTTATTGATTCTCAAAAGGCTTAATAAAGGTAATTACAATATTTCATCCTTCCATATTTTGTCTACCTTGACAATTTACTTTACATTTCTTTAAGTACCTGTAACTTTTGCTTTTACAAGCTTTTGTATTGTATCTGCATTCTGCATAATCTACAATATACCTAATACTCAAGTGTAGATTGTAGATATTAATAATATACCTATAATGAATGAACCAATTTCTAATTATACGTATTTTTATCAATTTCAATTATCAAGATGCCTTTAAGAGAACCAATATTATTTTTCGATTCGCCAACAAGAATAAATCACATCGTAGTTGAACCTCTTGTTTGTAAAAATAAATCAAGGACAGAAAATCCAAAAATATCCTCAAACAATATCCAGAATTCTAAGGAGAAAGTACGGAATTCAACTAATGCAATTTTATAATACAATATCAATATTATAAAGGATAAATATAGTAAGAAAAGTAAAAAATCAAAGACCAAGTCTAGAAAGGTAAGCTTAACTTAATGTTTTTTTAAAAGTAAAGCTTTTAAATTTTAAAGCTAATTTTATTTATTTTCCACAGATTTATGGATGCTCAATAAATTGAATTAATTTAGGAGGAAATTCTATTTTGGTCTACATTAAAATAACCTGAAATCGTTCCATATAAAACATAACATAATATACTCTCCAAATTACTGTAAAATTTGATTATTCAACAATTACCTGCTTCCATTTCCATAAAGAAAATATTCTATAAAGTACACAAGTTTTAAAGTTTAAGAAGTCTGGTCCTGGTCATACAATACAGAAGAAATCATCGATTTGTTTAAAATGATTCATTTTCAATTGAAATTTCAATTTTACAATGGATTATTTATCCTGCTCCTCTTTTATATACCTTGGTCAATGCAGTCTTTCAATATTTTTGATCAGGTACCTACTGTTACTGTTACCTACGATTGAAAATACTAAAATTTTGATACTTAATGTGCTTAATGTGTTTTTCTATTCATATTTTCAGGAATATGACAAATTGGACCAAAAGTATGGAACTTTTACAGAGAGTATGAAAGAAGAAATGCTCGATGAAGTTCGAAAAATGTTCAATTGGGGTTATGAAAGTTATATGAAGTACGCTTTTCCATTTGATGAATTGGATCCAATTCATTGTGTAGGACGAGGTCCAGATCATGATAATCCGTAAATTATGAATAAAAAATCACAAGTTTATAATGAAAACTATTGTGTACCTACCTATAAGACTAACGAAATTCTTTTTCTAACAGGTCGAATATTAATATAAATGATGTATTGGGAGATTATTGTCTAACTCTTGTCGATTCACTTGACACTCTGTAAGCTAAATCAATTTATTCAATTTACTTTTTTAAATAAAAATCCCTGTTTTTCTAGAGCTGTAATGGGAAATATAACCGAATTTCAGAGAGCAATTAAATTAATTATTGAACATGTTAATTTTGATAAAGAAAATACAGTTCAAGTCTTTGAAGCTAATATAAGGTAAGTGTAAAAGTGTCTCTAATTTATATTGTGTTCGATTTATATTCAAGATCTATAATATTTGTAAAAAATCTTGTTTATAGATTACTTGGTGGCCTTCTCTCAGCTCACATGCTTGTAGAAGATAATAGATATTTATTTGGTGAGGATTTGAGACCAAAATGGTATGATGGCGAGCTTTTGCACTTGGCTAGTGATCTTGCCACACGTCTTTTACCTGCCTTTCAACAGTCAAGTACTGGAATTCCATATCCTCGAGTAAATTTTCTTTTCAAATCTGATTATTGATTGATATACCTTTGAACTTTTTCTTTATCGTTTAGGTTAATTTACGTAGAGGAACTGTTGATGAAGGAGCAGAGACATGTACTGCAGGTGCAGGGTCGTTGCTTTTAGAATTGGGAACACTTTCACGTCTCTTGGGTGATCCAATTTATGAAGCCATGGCCCGGAGAGCAAACCGGTATGCTTAATATAATTATCATGAGTAGGTATTAATTAGAAATTAGAAATTAATAACGAATTTTTTTTAAATAGGGCTCTTTGGAGGTATTATTTTTAAATATTTTTTATTTGGATATGTTTTTGAAGCTCATTTCTTTTCAACTTTCATAGTGCTCGAGCAAAAAATACAGGTTTGCTAGGGAATGTCATAAATGCCAAAACTGGACAATGGGTAGGACGTTTAAGTGGCCTTGGTGCTGGACTGGATTCATACTTTGAATATTTGCTCAAGTCATATATTTTATTCGGTGAAGAGGAAGATTATCAAATGTTCAATGAGTCTTATACTGTGATTAAGCAATATCTACGCCGAGGGTATCCTTTGTTACTTAACTTTTTCTTTTTAAGTATTTTTAAAATTTTGAGTAAGCTAAATCTTAAATCTTAAATTTTTACAGACGTCCACATTGTAATTCTGGTTATGGCGATCATCCATTGTAAGAAAAATTATCATTTAAAACTTTTTCTATCTACAGAGTATACTGTATAAGGTGTATACTGCACTGTTTGTATTGGCAATATAATATGTATAAAATGATTAATGAAACAATTTATGTTGTATTTCAGGTATGTTAACGTTGACATGCATAGTGGTAATACTTATACTTACTGGATTGATGCCCTGCAAGCTTCTTTCCCAGCTGTCCAAGTAAGAGATTTTGGCATTTTGATTTAATTTTAGAAAGGTTTTAATTGGCCTACTCTTTACAGGTTTTAATTGGCGATGTTGAAGAAGCTATATGTGCTCATGCATGGTATTATAATATATGGTAAGTGTAAAACCTATAGATTATCGATACATAAAAAGCTTAATTCATGCTGTTCTACTACCTCGAAAGTCTTATTTTTCAACTTTTCAAATTATGTTAACCATATGAGGTCGATTAGTTTTCTCTATATGTATCTATGTTCTAACACAGTTTATTTATCTAGGAAAAGATACGGACTTCTCCCGGAGAGATTTAATTGGCAAAGACTAAGCCCAGATGTATCTTTTTATCCCTTGAGACCCGAACTTGTTGAATCAACATACTTACTTTATCAGGTACACTTTTTACTTTTAAAATAAAAAAGCATTAGTAGTATTTATGTACGAAGGAAATTTATCAATTTGTTTAAAAATATTATAGGCTACAAAAAATCCATTTTATCTACATGTTGGTCGAGAAGTGATTCAAAGCATTAATGCTTATGCGGTAAGCCCTGTTAATTTTTTATGTAGGTAAATAGACCTACCTTGTGAATATGAGAAAAATATGAGATTTTAAGTAAATTGAAAACTGACATTCCTAATTAGTTTTATGTAAAAATTTTGAGATTCAATTTTGGAATGTGTATATGTACAAAAAATGTATTAACTTTTAATTATTTATTTTTATTAAGAAAACTAAATGTGGTTACGCAACAGTTCATGACGTCCATGATATGAGCCTTGAAGATAGAATGGAGAGTTTCTTTTTATCTGAGACTTGTAAATATTTATATTTGGTAAGTTTTGTAGCTGCATTTTTAAAACTTCATTTTTAAATTTTGATCACTTAATAAAATATATGTATTTTTTTGTTCTGGATTAGCTTTTCGACACAAACAACGCTCTTAATCGTCATTTTAGTGAATTTGTTTTTACAACTGAAGGACATTTATTACCTATCGGGTCAAAGCTTCGAACAAAACCTTGGGATAATCCTGATTTCACGCCTTCTGACAATTTGAACATTCGAAAACATTCGAGTCAACCCGTCCATCAACATGATTCGTCGCCAATCAAGTCAAATCCTAATGTCACTCAACAATCTGTAAGTTTTTTTTTTCATTTTAAAATTACTACAAGTATTAAGGTATAACTCTATTATTAATTAGAGCTAATTATTTTTTAAATTTAAATTTCCAGTGCGATGCAATTGATGAAGCACGACATTACTTTCTCCCACTTAGAACACCTTATTATTTACAGTTGACCGATTCGCTTGGTTTAAAAGAGTTTTAAATTTTGATCAGCGAAAAGGTACAACTTTAAGAAAGTGTCAAGTAGTATGATATCGAAATGATACTTTATTACTACTAAATACAATTTTATCCTTCGATTCAGATTCAAGTGTACAGTGTATTGTGAATAGTGTAAATAAGTTAAAACTTATTAAATATCGCAAATTATCGCAAAAAAATCTGTATATTTTAGATATAAATATAAAAGTGATTGTACGGTACGAGTGAGTTAAGAAAACTTGTTTCAAGGCCTAGAGTAACATGAAAAGTCGATCCTACATAATTCTATCCTATAGATGCATACTGTAATGTAAGTCAAAAAAAAATTCTTCAATATTTTCAAAAATCCTAATATGAATATGGAGGTTCAACGCATAAAAGTAACGAATCCGTAATCCGTAACATAATAAAGGTGATAATTATTTTTTAAGGTAGCTAGATGTATATTTGTCCATTCCCCCCAAATCTCAATCTCCATAATTATGGTCATAGTCGAAAAAACTTTGGTTTGATTCTAATGAATTAGTTTTTAAATGAGTTTTTTTTATATACATCTATGCTGGTTCTATTACTATTCCTCTAAATAATTCCCTAAATTAGTCTTATGATAATTTAAAAAAATGCAATGAAAGTTAATTATAATTTTCTTTGAACATTTAAATGGTGCTTATAATCTTAAAATTTAATTTTTAGTTTATTTTTGTTCATTATTACTACCTACCTACCTACCTAATTTATTTTAAATTTTATATACCTAAATCTTATTGTAAATTGTATTATTTTTAGTAGGTATGAAATATTTATTGGGATTTTTTTATGGGTAATTTTTATAAAGATATGCCTATTTTTATGTAATAATTTTTGTTTTTTTTTAGTTAGGTATAATTAATTTTGAGTTTGTTATATCTGTAAGCTATAAAAGTCTATAATTACTAATTATTAATTAGTAAGATAAGATCCTAAACCTAAAGTACCTTATATAAAAGTATAAATAAATGTCAAAAATGAAATAAGAAAATGAGAAATAATAAGAGCAAGAGTTTTTTGAAATATTTTGAGATGATTCAGTTTCAAGTGTAAAAAAGGTATCATAATTTATTTCAATGGTTTGTTAAAATTAGGTAATTGTCTGATACATTAATTAATAAAAAGGGGAATGAACATAAAAAGCTTAACTTGGAGAAAGTTGCGTAAGAATTTTGATTAGTCGATACTCAACAAGTTATAAAATATACCTAATTTACCATTTATAAATTAGGTAATAAAATAAATAATAACAAGAGTAGGTATACGAGTATGAAGTAAACTATAAACTAAAAATAAATTGTATAATTATCTATATAAATAAAATAAATAGTAGGTATACTATACTTAGGATTAGATGGAGAGTATTTCTAAACTAAGGAAAATTTACCTAACTATAAGTAGAGTGTATTCAAATTCAAACAATCTATCTCGAGAAACCAAATTTTGACCATGAATTAACTTTAACATTACCTATATTATATATTATGTATTAGGTACATGCAAATAACAAATACAATTCTTAAATTAAAAGAACTATACAATAGGTCAAACTATGGTTTTCATAGCTGAAATAATGAATCGACTAAATCTATTTTGAAAAATTAAAAAAGTTATAAAAGGATTCACTCTATATAAGAGCCTCGAGACTTAAAAATATTTAAGTTAATGTTACCTAATTATAATTATTGAGCTAATTTGAGTCTAAATCTACAACTACATAGAGTTCCCTACCTACTATTTCTATTTTAGGATATTTATATTGGTTAAGATTAAGATAAGATCAATTGGAAATTGAAATCTTGAAAGTGATTCAAGATGTCCTTATTATAATGTTATTTATAACTGATACAGATTGATTCAATTGGAGAATAGATATGTACAAATTAACACTTTAACCTAACAATTTGCAAACTATGAATCAATAGGTTAGGTACCTTGTCTATTTTCTCAAATCTAATCAGAGTCAGGGCCAGGGTCAGAAAAAATTGTCTCAGAACTTGTTTCATTATGAGGTGCTAAGAGTTCTCCATCCTCATCGTATCTATCAGGTATTCGATCCAATACTTCCTCTTCTCTCTCGGTTGCTAGTCTTCGTTCTTCAGACAGTAAAAATCGGTCTCTTTTTTGGCGATTTGTAAATGCGAGTAGCGCTTGCCTATGATTTGGGACAATATCCTCTTTAAATGCTCTCGTCAGTCTGGAATATAGGTCACCGAGTGTGACAAGAAATGCTCGAGTTCTAATCTCCTGAAATAAGAAAAAAATCAATTACAATTAAGTAGCTATAATGTATTTTATCAGTATCAGTATTATATTCTATCAGTATTTTAAATTCTCGGCTTATTTGGGAGTTCCTATATAGGATCTTATTTTACAGATTTAGTTAATTTTAATAATATAGAACAGAGGAATTTAGGATTCACGATACTTTATATTCTGTAGATACACAAAAGCGAGATTCGATTCAAGTTTCATGTATAACATAAAGGTAAAAATATTCCTGCCAATTGTAAAAGAATTTTTTTAAATAAAATGATAGGATAGTACGAGTATATTCAAATTTTCACGATATTATTTTTAAGAAATGGAAATGTATTTTACTCGTATCTGTAAATATTCAATATTCATATTCAAAGATAGATGATAGCCTTAAAATATGACCTTATTTATTTGAATAACTCAATGAGGGGTTCTCTCTCAATACTTAATATATAGTCTACATTTAAATCATGTAGATTATGTATAAAAAAAATTGTAAAACCTTTTTAAAGTGACGCGAAATGATGTTGAAAAGCTTAAGTGATTTGGTAAAATGAGATACAGGTCCTTCTGTAGGTAAAGGCATACCTCTGCTAGACGATTGATTTTGACTTTCAGTACCTTGATTCTGTTGTGGTTCAGGTCCAGGTTGATTTAAACTTGAACTTGAGCTGGGCATAGGAATATTAAGATAAGAATTAGTAGAAGTTGGATTTCCATTTGAACTTGAGTCTACTGCGAAACTTGGAAATGCCCGGTACAGTTGCTGTTGATTATTCAGTGCAATTTGATTTTGGCCAAGGGTTGATTGCATTGGATTATATAGATATCCAGGATAATATGAGTTATTGTAGTTGAAATAAGAATAAAACGGGTCTAAAAAAAAGCAAAAAAAGTATATTAACAAATTAGTATTTTTTGATTAGATCAGCATTGGTTATTAACAAAAATGTTAAATTTTAATTTACTTAGGTATCGGGGATACCTGCACCTGCATTCCGGCTGATTGCAATAAACAAAATTCTCTGATGGCATTTGATTATTTTCATAATTGGACTGGGCTCTGAGATTCTGATAATATAATTGCTCACTCGTATCCATTGGTTCTTGCTGTACTCGTTGTTGTCCTCTTTGCTGTTCTAGTATTTCATAATTTTCTCGTACTTGGTTCGCAATTTCACGATAAGAATCAGGTGTACTAATTGCCTATAAATTTTAAATAAATTGTAATACAAAGTGCTATAAATGTTAATTGATGACTTACAGAAGAAGGTATTTGTAGATTTTGATTTTCATTATCATCAGCATCAGCATCAGGATTGTGGAATTGCTCTGATAGTGAGTCTCTTTGATTTTGATTATTAGTATTTGCAATAATATCAGGGGATAAAATTGTGCCTGGACGATTAGGTTCATTTTGGTACTGATTTTGAACTATATTTCTTTGAACTGGTGGCGAGACCCTCAGAATTGCAGGGCGAGGATGTCCACGATTAC
>JAQIXA010003791.1:0-13028 GCA_034699045.1 Nanhermannia cf. coronata Gr-Ori-00579 | reverse complement strand
AATTATTTTTTAGATTTTTCTAGTTTAAGAATACTCGTATTAGGGCAAAATTTAGTTCTGAAGTTTCTTAAAATTTAAAAATACTTGTTATGATTTATGCTTTAAGAATTTTCGATCACCTTTAAATGTAATTCAAAGTCTAGAAATCTTACCTGAATGAATTCACCAAATTCATAAATTTGTTTTGGTAATTTTTGAGTCTTTTCTTGTGAGACTTGGGTGGCTTACATGATATGGTAGTAGTATTAAAAGTATATCTTTTTGTACAACAAAAGAAAAAAAACCATTATATTTTCAACTAGACTCTTGTGTCATTTCTCTCTAACTTTCCCCTTGGCATATCCGGCAATGTCAGCCCAGCTAAAAGATACTTGATTATAAATAGTTATACTTCTTTTTCTCCTAGAGATATATTATATGACTATGACTATTTGCATTTGAAATCGGACTTCTTTTTGCAAAAATTGAAAATGAAATGAAATCATTTGTTATCTCTTTTGAGACATTGTCAACGACGGACTCTTTAAATTGCTCCAAATACATCGATCAAGTAAACTAAACAAAAATCAGCTTATATTCTATTTTAAGAATTTCTGAAAAATTGCAATCTTAAATCATATTGAAAAGTTGCAAATGATATATTTGGCTTTCAGCATGTTAAACTTTATATAAAGGCCAAAAAACCCATTATAACCCGAAGATATCCAACTATAAAATTGACCAAACTGTACTCGTAAACCAATTTATTTGAATTTTTTCAAAAAATCTCTTCGGCTTTCAGGCCTTTGCATGCTAAACCTCATATAAAGGCCAGAAAGCCCATTAGAACCCAAAGATATCTGTTCATTTTTAGTCATTTCAGTACCTACTATTTCAGTACCTACCTTTTTATTTCAATTTACCCACAACATGTTACCTGAATATGTATCTTTAATAAAAAAAATTCGAATTTTGCCATCTTTTAATTGCAAATGGTTTGCAAGCCATCTTACAATTTTTGATATAAAAATTATTTAAACAGGTAAATATGTGTAGGAACTTGCTATATAATGAGAAAATATATTATCTATAAAACATAATTGTCCATTTCTAACTTAAAAAGCTACTATGTATTTAAGAAACAGTGCCATTTACAGTATAAACTATAAAGAGATTATTTTTGATTTTTGTTCAGAATTATTGTATATTTATTGAACATCCGGTCTGATTGTGAGTCGCCAATGTCAATCTGAAATCAAATAAAATTCAATCAAAATGAAAGGAAGTCAAAGTTAAAGTCAAGAGGGGGATTTCACTCTAAAACTTTTGAAAATAAAAACACTAGGACCATTATATAAATCTACTTTTTTGGGTATATTTTTCAACTTCAACCCTAAAAATGTGTAAAATTTGGAAAATCATGGAAAAATATATCAACCATTATTTTTTGAATATCTGTATTTACTAAATACAGATATTACAGATATGATATACAGATATATCATACCATTCAAAGTACCCTTTCAAGGGCTACAAAATGGACCCTTGAAACTTTCATTGAGTCTAAATTTAGTTCCAAAAAATCTCCAAATCCGGCACCCTATTTTTAAAATAATTTCAAAATCTTGTGTTTTTGTATTGACGTTTCTGAGGCTTAATTTCAGCTAAAAGCGAGCTAATAATTCGAAATAAGATAAGTATTGATGAGATGAGAAAGAAGAAATGGATCAAAATTGAGAGATTTTGAAAAAAATCAAAAAATCTCCAGATTCTAAAGCCAAAATATAAGGGTAAGGGTTCAAAAAGTAGGGGCTTTTTAAACCTCAGGGGTATTTGCTCATATCCCGAATACTTTCCGCTCGCTTTCAAATTGAATTTCATTTTTCAACCTCTTCTTCTTATGATTCAAGAAATCTGGAAAAATTTTGATCAAAATTGATTTCTTCCTGAGAGACACAAAACAATCCCTTAATGGACTAATACTTACATAACCTAACCATTACCTTATATACATAAGTACTAGGTACTATTTCAAAGCAACTATTCAAAGATATAAAATTTTAAGATAAATTTTATTCTCATTTCTTAAAAATAACAAATTCTGCCTTAAGATATCGTATATACCTTCCAGAAAATTAAAGAAAATAGAATTATAAAGGATATCTTTGGGTTATAATATGCTTTTTGGCCATTATACAAGATTTAACATATAAAGGCCTGAAAGCCGAATACATCCTATCGATCAATTGAAATATCAGTAAGTCTCAAAATCATGAAATTCAGAGAAATTCTTGTATGAAATTCCATAAAAATATCCAAAATTAAGTCCGAATTTTGATGTTCTCGAAATATAAAGTCGATAAAAAGCGATTCAAATGTCGAAATTTCTTAAAAATTGTCAAAAATTCAAAGTTTTAATACTGTGATACACCTGATTTGTTAAAATGCAAGAATTTTGGACTTGAAAAAAGATAAATGGCCTAAATATCAGTAGTATAAAAATTTGTATTTAACAAAAAATGGTACTTTGGGATTGGGATTGGGATTGGGATCCTTAAATCTTGACGTTAGCTTGTAATTTTTAAGAATCAAAATTTTGTTTGAACTTTCAAACAAATGTACCTAAATGTAACAAGGTAGAAATAAGTGAATGTTTTCAAAACTTTCCTTTGGATTCGATGTTTATCAACATAGTTAGTTAAAAAAAATACTTTTTTTAGAAAATTAATTAGAGTAAATAGACTTTATACTGTGAAAAAGTCAAACTTGACTACTTGTTACTACTGATAAAGATAAAGGACTTAATCACATCCCTATTTTAGTTGACTTTACCCCTATATTTTTGGTCTAACTTTACACTTGTATGAAATTAACCTAAATTTTTTTAAAATCTTAACCTAAACCTAGCTTTAAAAAATTGCTTTAATTTCATACTAGAGTAAAGTTAGATCAAAAATAAAGGAGTAAAGTCAACCAAAATAGGGATGAAATTAAACACAAGTCCTGATAAAGTAATTGTTTTTGTAAACAATTTCTCTGCTTTCATCTGAAATTCTCCAAGTTCTATTCTGTATACTGAATGCACTAAAATAAATTCAAATCTGATTTCTTTATAGGTATTATTTTGACAGCTAAAAAATCCTCCAAATACAGCAGCAGAGGATTCAGGATATAAAAATTTATTTACCATCCTGTCTTATTTAAGAAGCTTAAAAAAATATTTCCAACTCTTAAGCCAGAGGTAGATTAGAGATAGTCCAAATCAGTTTTTCTTTGGACAACCTGTTTTCACTCTAAATTGTTCTTTTTTGCACCTGAAAGTCTGAAAATATCTCTATATACAGGGCGTTCCAAAAGTATGTGGCGAAAATGTTTAGACCTTAATATAGTATAGGCTAGATCGGATTTTTGAACAAGTAAGATATGAAATTGACAGGAAATTTAACGGAGATTACGAATATCAAAACACTTTCCATGCTAAAATTACCTGGTCAAAAGTTATGGGTCAATGAACTGAAGACTTTTTCCATGTGAGAAAGTCTTCATTCTCCCATTTCATATCTTACTTGTTCAAAAATCCAATCAGGCCTATACTATATTAAGACCTAAACATTTTCACCACATACTTTGTGGAATGTCCTGTAGATATTAGATATAGACATTAAAACAGATTCAGGCGAAAACAGGGTGTCTAAATTCAAACTGTCCCTAATCTACCCCTGCATAATATGATTTTTATGATGGGGAAAGTGCAAAAAAATATAAACATCCTTTTCTGTTTATTTTAGCCTTTCAAATTAATTTCCAGCAGAACTTTCTCCAGAGAAGTCAAATTGTCAGATCCTGGGATTTCTTAAAAAATTCTCTGGATTTTTCAAGTCAATAAGCAGGCAATTCATATTTCAAATATTTTTTTTTATTTCAAAATCTTTGATCAGATAATACAGTAAAAGTAAAAATGTATAAAATTTTATTCTAAAAGTATCTTAACTTTATTTATATAGTACCCTACTAGAAATAAATACAAATAAATACAAATTTTTCCGACTATCGTTACATATAAGTACCTACTATAAGTACGGTACTTAAAGTACCTACTATATGTATGTATATCTATAAGTATAAATTATTATAAATAAACATGTCTTTATCTCCATTTAAATATTAGCTAAAACTAGATTAGAATTAGATTGTATAAAATTTGTTAAGTTCGACATTTTTTTCTCTGACTCTTTTTAGCTAGTAGAAACCATTTGAATCTTACACACACATATTTACATTCTCTTAAATTTAATTACAATTAATTAACAGTTACAATCATACCTATACTTAAAAGGCTCTGATTTAATTCCACCCCTATTTTGGTTGAATTTACCCCTATATTTTTGCTCCCTGTATGAAATTAACATAAAATTTCTAAGTAGTTTAGGTTATGTTGAGACTTTTTAAAATTTGGTTAATTTCATACAAAAAGGGGTAAAATTTAGGGGCAAATTCAATCAAAATAGTGATGAAATTAAATACACAAGTCCTACTTAAATAACTACTTATGTATTTTGATTATAAATAGTCAATTGAGCACACAAACTTACAAAATTTCTGATTTACTTTTGTGATTTTTTCATACAGATTACTTATGAAATTCTACCTAGATATCAGTATGTATATGTATATGAAAAACTTTACTAATTTTCATATTTTCGAAACTTTATCTTTCGAATTTTTATAGAAATTTCAAAATTTCGATAACATTTTTATGATTTTTTTGATTACTTAAAGTTACAAAGAACGAGGGAAAGTTTTTTTTTAGAGATCAATATCTCAAATAATTGTTGATTATATCGATGTTTTTGACATTTTGAAAGTTAGATTTGGTCATAATATATTTTATTCGAAAAAGGGTATCTTCGGCTTTTGGGTTAAGACTCATATAAGGGCCAGAAAGCCCATTATAACTGCAAGATACCCTTACAAATTTTGAAAATTTTCAAAGTTTGAAACCAATAGGTTTGAATTAACCTTGAAATTGATCTTAAATTTTTTAAAGATCCAGCTATTCCTCTGGTAATTTTGTTCACTAGTACTGGTATACAAAAAAGTACTTATTTATTTGAGACTGCTAAATTTTACAAATTTTACAGAATATAACTGTAAAACAGACGTCGGCTGGCTTTCAATTTTTTAATTCTCCAGTGTTTTTGAAGTTAGTTTTTGAGATTTTTAAGTTTTTTAAAGAGGTAGTTTTAAACCCAATATTGATTCTTCTCTATAGTGCTTGTATTAGTATTTGTAGTCTTATTTCTGCCCAATGTTCCAGTATTGCCTATATTACTATTACCTGCTGAATTTTGATTAAGTAAAGTCATTGGCATATTTTCTGTCTTTTTGCCTAAACTATTGCAATGTGGATTATAATAGGGTTCATTAAAAGCTGTTTCATCCTCGTGATCACTTCGAGTGTCACAAATGTCAAGCTGTAGTGGAGAAACAGGGATCATCGAAGCACCATAGTTAAACCCGTATGCTTCTGGTGGGTCGATTTCCTCTGGAAGTGGTGCAAAAGTATCACAAATTGGGGGCAGATTCATCACCTGCTGATGTGTTGGTAATGGCAATAGTGGGCACATGAGTAGTGAATTTCCTCCAGTAGAACCAGAGTTATATCCACCACTGTCAGAACCACCTGAATCTCCAGCTTGTGATGTTTGTGAGGAACCATTTACCTAAATAAATATTGAAATTTTAAACTCGGTTATTTTTCAAAATTTACTCTTACTATTAGTATTTCTTTCAAGCTTGAAATACGATTGGTCTAATCGTCTAGAAGTTGTGAAAAAAAATCCTCATATTACCTGAACATTAAGTCCATTATAAGGTCCATGTCCTATTCCAGCTGAACAGAGAGGTGTGACTCTACACTGTGGTATAGAAGGTGTCGGGATTTGACTATTTCGATTAGAATTTGTTAGCGAATTACTTGCCCAACTTCCAGTATCACTCAAAGCTCTTGTATAATTCCCAGTATTTCTATGTTGTAAAGTATAGTTTGGATAATTGAGCTGAGACTGACCCTTACTAACCCTTGTTAAAGTACTACTTGACATCATCAAAGGTCTCATCGAGTTATTACCCCCAGTATCACTGTCACTTTGACACGAGGTGTCGATCATCGGCGCATGCGCATAAACATCGATCATCCCATTACTTATACACTTGGGGTCACCTGGTTCACTTACACGATTGTTCATTGATGACCTTCGGTTTAGGGTACCACCATTAGGACCACCATTATCATTGTGATTGATCATACGAACAGGTCTTTTCTTTTTGGCACAAGTACACTGGATACCTAGGACAATGAGCAGACCTAGGGTTACTGCACTACCAATAATAATCCCAATCTTGACCAGGGAATCTTTACTCATTTTAGGTGTGACTAAAAGTGTGATATCTCGAAGACCTGATCGACCCCTTGACCTTTTAGTAGCCAGGTCTGTTGAACCATCTGATATAATTTCATTATCGGAAGTACCATCCTCATCATAAAACGATCCTGAGGAACCACCACCTCCTGGAATTCGAAGTTTGAATTTGGCAATAGCTAAAGCTGGTTGAACACCTGGAGCTAGAGTTTTGAAAATGAATTCATCAGATGCTTGGTTTCTTTTGATTTCATATGGGATTATTTCATTTGAGGAGATCGATGATGTTGGTGTGTAGACGATGAAACCACGTCGGATATCTTCATGGGAAAACCTTGAAGTTGGTCTTTTACTACCAGAATTTTGTTCTAATGTGTAGGGATTATCAAGGAGATCCCTTTTGACCAATTTCCTCAACTTGGTTTTACCCCAAGGCGATGCGATTTTATGAAGTTGACCGAATTTTGGTGGAACGAGGATTTCATAAATCGGGTTTTGTCCAGTTAAAGCAGCTAATGGAGATGCATCAAGTAATGCTAGGTTCAAAATTGTCCGAGATTGAATCGAGACTGAGAATTCACTTTCATCTGGAAAAATTATAAAATTATCCATTATATTATTGGGCTAATTACAATTTATTAGTTGATCGTACTGATACATCATACTTATCAGTATCAGATATCATAAGTATATATACTTAAATGAATTTCAAATTTATTTGGTTTTGAGTTTTTCAAAATGGACAAAATATCATATAACAAAATATAAAAAGCCAAAATTTTGAGATTTTGAATTTGGGTCAAAAAAAAAGTCAAATTGACATGCACATGTCTTTATGTATCTCACAGTGAGATACATATACCTAGGTTAAAATAATTTTTTTTTTTGCTTTTTAATAACTTTATAGAGCTCGTATCTATTTTTTTTAATTTTTTCAATAATATTTAGGAAGTCAGACTTCAAAGTTAGTCAATTTTAATAGTTCATTTATAAAGACTTTATATAATTTCTTCTCTATATTGGTTGAATTTGCCCCTATATTTTTGGTCTAACCTTATCCTTGTATGAAATTACCTCAACTTTTTTTAGTTTAGTTTAAGTTAGGTTAGATTAGTTAGGATTTTCTTAAAATTTTGTGTTAATTTCAAACAGGAGTAAAGTTAGATTAAAAATATAGGATCAAATTCAACCAAAATAGAGGTGAGATTAAACCTGAGCCTTTTTCATCATTCAAGGGCTTTAAGAAATATTTCCAAAAATTGAAAAATGCAGCCAAAATTTTATACCTATAACCTAATTTTGTCAAAAATTTTATCGAAAATTAAATGCAAAGCGTGAAAGTATTGTAATTGTAAAATATAATTTCGCGAATTTGATATAGGTACAAAAATTCAGATAAATTATCGAATTTAAAAATGAAAAAACTAATACCAGGTGCAAGTAGACCACCAATAGCATATCCCTTGACAAAAGTCCGGACTTCCTTCACCCTCTTGAGAAGGGGAACACTCACGACGTTGACGAGCCACAAAGTCCTCACATTGATAGGACTTGGTGAGATATCGGTGAAATGAGCGGAAATTTCAAAAGAGTCATTAGCCACAGATAAATCTGTTTGAACATATGACAAATCCCCATTCGACAGTTCACTATGAGTAAAAGTGGACAAAAGTGCGGTTCTTTCTCGAAATAGGATTTTTCCATGAAGGGGTCCCCTTGTGAGGTTGTACACTAGACGGGTCAAGTATCCATTTGTAGAGCAGGGTAGGTTCATTTGTGACAATGTCATCATCGTATGACCTTGTGAGATTCTTATGGGTGATGTCTGGCTTTGAGAAGATTGTAAAGTTAAAGGTTGGACAGGTATTTCAAGGTTAATTGCCACAGCTGAGAATTGACCATCAGATACTTTAAGGTTGATTGAGACAGGCTGGACTGGTCCAGTGTGATAGTAGACTACTCGACCTGCATTTATGTCAGCCTAAAATTTAAAATTAAAACTAAATTTAAAATTTGTTCTTTATTTGTTTGTTTAAAATTCTTATAAAATATGATAAGGGATAGTTCGGGAATGTTTTTGAAAGGTTATCTTGAGGTTATAATGGGCTTTCTGGTTCTTCTGAAACCCAGTGTCAGAAAAACCAACCAGTTGCTATTTTTAATTAATACGAGTACTAGCTTAAAATACGAGTTCACAAAAACAGCAATTTTTCGAATTTTAAAACCACAAAAGCTAACAGTATACTGAAAAGTCTAAAATTGGTAAAGATCATTGAATATTTCTATTGTAATTTTGATACGTTTATTCATCTATCTGTATGTAAATATGTACATACAGATAGACGAAATATTAAAGAAAAAAATTTCGATCAAAATAACTGGTTCATCCAAAAAAAGGCTGTATTTCCAAAAATATTTCCAAATTATCCCTAATCTACCCCTGCTTTACTATTGCTTAATTCATACCTGTGTAAATTGAAAAATCGACTTATAGTCCTTGACATTTTCAGCCAGATTTGAAAGTAAATTCTCAGATTTTGAAGGAGATAAAGTAGCTGAAGTTGGTCCATCTTGAGTAAGCATTATAAATCGACCATGAGAGATTTTCGATACAAGATATAAAATATGAGCAGGTGGTGTATCTGGATCTGAAGTGAGTAAATCGGCTCTACTCAATTTTCGCCAATGTTCCTGTAAATTAAAAGAAAATGCAAAAAATTAGTTTTAAAACCATTTGCAAAATTTATACCAGAAATTTTGTAAAATTTTTTTAAAAGATTATCCAATATAGCTCTCGTCTGATTTATAGAAAAAGCCAAAGTAGGTACTGCAAATGTATGGACAATATCGATTGCATGTTTTTTGCTAAAAAGCTTTCAACGTTTTTTTGCAAGGTAAGACTATTATTTCGACATTTGATACAATTTTTGGGCAAAAAATTCTTGTAGGTAATACCTTAGTAGAATGTATATATCAGTAGTTGGTAAATTGATCTCTCTCTAAAAGTTCAGTAGTATAGTAAGAAATTGAGAATTTTTTTTGTGCCAAAAGTACTTTTTTTTTCTTGTTCAAGAGATCAATAAATGAGGTGAATGAAAGATAAAATATTCGATATGAAATACCCAATGCTTCATTGATAATTTGTTTCAAATCTACTACTACAACTACTACTTTCCAAATTCAAAAATGTCAAAAATCACAAAATTTTCATTATACTAGTACTAGAGGTAGACTAGGGATAATTCAGAAACATATTTTAAAGGATCTATTCGGCTTTCAGACCTTCTTTGCTTGTTTAACCTCATATAAAGGCCAGAAAGCCCATTATAATCCGAATATATCCTTAAAAAAACTGCCCCTTATTATAGAATGATCTTTTTTTGCTAAACAAATATTTTATAAGTAAAAGTGCCGACATTTTTTTGGTAAAAATTGTGGTTTTACATTTGAAATTTAGATTTTATTTTGTGACTTTATGACAAAGTTCTAGATCAATCTGCTATACATTATTTTATGCTTTTATCTTTTGAAAATTTTTGTAGTCGATGACTTTGGCTCAATCGAGTCGAGGTCTTTTTTGAACAAAATATCCCCCATAAAAATATCCACCAGTAGTACTAGTACCAGTAGATACTTGAGTACAAAAAGTAGCAAAAGTGAAGAGACAGTAAATCAAGTGTACTTTTTATAATACTTTTATATCCGATATAAAATTACACATGTACTGGTATTAGTACTAGTACTAGTATTAGGATACTTATTGTAGTAGTATACGAGTACTGTTGTAGTAGTAGATGTAAAGTAAAGTCGAAATTCTCAAATTTCGAGTACGAGGTCTGAATCGGAAACTAAATGCAATTTCAATAGAAGATACAGAATAAGTACTTATAGTACCCTACTAGTATAAGTATAGTACAAATACATTAAATGCAAAGATATTGAGAAATAAAGGGAATATGCAAAACCTCAAATATTTTATCCCAAAATTCTCTCAAAATATTTCCAAATCTAACCAGACCTTTATTACTGTATAGGGTACTACTAAATACATTTGTGACCTTTTTCCAGAAAACGGGACATATGACCTGTTTGAAAATTTACAATTTTTTGAATCAAATAAACGCCATTCTAGTTTTATCTTAAAAAAGAAAAATTATTTATGAAATTAGATGTTTGACAAGTTTATCATCAAGTGTAAGCTTTACTGATAAATGTTGAATTGTAATCACAAATATATTCAAAATATTGGTAAAAATCTTGAGAAATTTTGCATTGGACTGAACCTACATAATTTTAGGTATAGAAAATGGAATATTTTTTCGAGAGCTGAAATGACCTTTTTTTCCGACTTTAATTAATTAAATATTAACTATAAGTGAGTGATAATGGATTCCCCAAGTATTTTCGATATGTCTACCATAAACTTGAGTAACTTTCCTGCACCTTTTTTTCCATGAAAAAAATACCCTTTGGGTCATTGGGAGGTCAAGTTTCTTCCAAACAGTTTTTGCCAGTTTCCAAATGTTATCAAAAAATTCACACCTTCGAGTTAGCGCTGTTGTTTAAACCACGCAAGGTCAAAAAATCCAATGATGATTCGTTAATGACCTTTATCTGGAACATGTTGATTTTGTTATGAAAAAAATTCAAAAATTTTCTTTGACCTTCTTGATGTAAATAGCCATGACCTTTGATACATGTGATACTGATATTTCAAAATAGGTAAAAATGTTTTGTACCTCACCAGGGTATAGTTGAGAAATATTTTTTTTGTAAAATGGCTTAAATACCTTTGACACCTATTCCTCTGACTTTATTATGACATTTGCTGGCAATCGGAGTAAAGGTCAAAGACCACGACCCTTAGAGTACCATTGATCATAAGGCGTTTCAAAACCTGACTTTTTACGAAAAATAGGTCTTTTATCATGAGGTTTTCCAACATCGTCTTAGAATATTTTTTAAATTCCTTCAGGTATCTTTTGCTAATTAGTCCATTGATACTTCTCACATTTACTTTAAATAATTTGGTCACTTGGGTCACGAGATATTTGGGTAGGAGTACCTAATAGCTCCGGAAAATGCTTTTACAGCAACTTCAACTGTTTTTGCTATCGTTTCCTATGTAATTAACAGATTTCAACTAAATATATTTTATACTTAAAACTAGGAACCTTATTTATCTAAAAAATAAAGCTTATGCAATTTATTTTTAAAAAATCCCACAAAAAACCTATTTTAAGAGTCGGAAAAAAAGGTCATTTCAGCTCTCGTACTATCATTTTAGAGAGATTTTAAAAATATTTTTCCTTTGTCTTTATAATCAAGGCTTCATTTAAAAATTTTGCAAAAAAATGTTGAAAACTTATATGTACTAGTATAACTTGCCATACGTCCTATTTTCCGGAAATTAATCACAATTCCGACAATAAATACCGAGAATGTATTGAACTTAACCCATAAAAAATTCAATATATAGCCTTATATTGATAGATACGAGTATTTATCTAACTGAAACCTACAAGTAAGTCTAACCATAATAAGATATTCTGAATTCTGTAAAATTCTGGACCTTTTTTGTAAAATTAGTGGTTTTTTCTTATCTTTATTTCTTGTACTTTTCCCCATAAATGGGGTCATAAAGTAGTAAAAAAACGCACCTGAACGACAGCTAGAATCGGATTTTTGGGTGGTGTGTACTCAAATGGCTGGTCATTCATGGGTGTTATAGAAATGGGCAGTGTCACATTTAAGAGCCAAATTGACGAGTCATTCCCTGCACCCTTCCCGGGCTGAGCTACTTTTCCAAAATTTCCAACTGTCCAGAGCCAGAGAGAGAAGCCGATCGAGTCCTCAGTTGTTTCTGAAATTTTATAAAATTTTGTAAAATTTTAGAAAAAATCTCTTTTGAAACACGGGGAAACTAACCAGAATCATCATGGACGTATTTCAGCTTTCGAGCATCGAGTAATTGAGGTGAAACTTCAGCTAGAAATCAAAAAAAATTGTTAAAAATGATATAAAAATTGGGTTAAAATTAAGAAATTCTTAAAATTTTGAAAGATCAAACTTCTATACTTGTTATGTGAATTTTTGCAACTAAATAATTGCAAGAATTAACTAATTTTCAGTGTAGTATTTACCTGCAGGTGGTTCAAATCGTATTCGATCCCAAAAAAGGTCACCATGTTTTGGACTCTCCGATAAAATAAGTCGTAAGGAAGGTGCTGTAATTCCATCACTTTTTCTCCATGTATTTCCTAAGTAAAATATACAATATTTTTCATTAGAAACGCCAAAAAAGGTGCCTTAAAAGTGCCAAAAAGCTCAAAAAAAGAGCTAAAATATAGTTCAGAATTACCCTTGAAATATTTGTTTTTACTATTTATAAATATTTTTAAGTTTTTACCTATCCTACAGTTTTTTATATAACCCTAGAAGTAGGGTAGGTATGTCAAAAAATCAAAGTACTCAACCAATTTGCCTTTGCCATCTATTTTGGTACATACTGTTAACTACGTGTAGCAACCAGTAAGGTAGGGTACTTGTTTTTGGGTACCATTTACTTAAGCTATGAAAATATATATTTGGCTATGGGAAAAGTATAGCTTTTTTATTATGGAATTA
>JAQIXA010003790.1:0-13028 GCA_034699045.1 Nanhermannia cf. coronata Gr-Ori-00579 | reverse complement strand
ATTCCAGGTTTTTTTTAGAAATTCGGATTTTGATGATCTTCGGAGTTCAAATTATGAGAAAATTTTGACACTAATGGTGGTGAAATTTGAATTCTCCGTCACCATAAACTCCGAGGATCATCAAAATCGGAATTTCTAAAAAAAACCTGGAATTTCAAAAATAAATCGAATTCAGGTTCCCTGAAATTTTTTCGTTTTGCCCTCAAAAAAATTGCCACAACATGTGTGTATTTCAGTCAGTTTTTAATGATTTTCGTATATTCCCGCTTCAGTTTTGGAGCTGTTTGCATCAGAATTTGCCAAAATCATTATCAAAATCGAGTTTTGAGCTAAATTTTAGGTCGATATAGCACTACAAAAGCTGTGAACAAGATATTGGAATTTCTTGAGGACAAATCCTGGACCTCCATTTTTGAAATATTTTGTAACCTCTCCTAATGAGAACAACTCCCACAATGTTACCTTTTAAAAAATCAAAAAATTTTTAATTTTCATAAAATTTCTTGAATCAAACCCCATAAGCCCAAACATCAGATTGTGTACTAAAACTCATTTCATTCAAAGACCTAGAAAAATAAATTTTGCGAAAAATTTTCAAAATTTTCAAGATAAAATACGAGTATTACTCAATAGCCATATGTCTCCAGGGCAGAGGAACTTCTTGTTTTTTTACATAATTACTGTAATCATAAAGTTTTCGAGACAGGCCAAAATCTGTAATTTTTGCCAAATATTTGTTTGAAAGTAGAACATTTCGGGCAGCTAAATCTCCATGAATCACCTCAAAATTTTAGAAAATTTAAAAAATTTAAATTTTTTACAAAAATGTTGACAAATTTTTTAACTTTCTCACCTTTTTACTCGCCAAATATTCCATACCATTGGCAATTTGATCTATAATATTTGTATAAATTTAAATTTTTGCTAAGAATTTAAAGCTTACTTGACCAAAGAATTAGTTCATTTGAAGAAAATTCAAATTCATTTTCCCTATCAAAATTGATATTTCAAAATTTTGACAAATATTTGTCAAAATTAAATCAAAGTTTAGATGTTAAAGTTAATTAATTAATTATCTGTAGGTACTTACTTTTGAGTATTTTCGTAAATACTTTCTTCTAGAAAAAGGTTTTGAAATTTCCCTTTATTGGCTCTTAAATAAGAGTCCAAATCGCCCATCGAGCAAAATTCGACAAAAACAAAAATTTTTCCTAAAAATCAATTTCAAAATTTCATTATTTTTTGTCAGAACTGGCCCTAATCTACTACCTTTTATTTAATATTTTTTTCACCTTTTTTGAGACTTTGTGTAAAAGCTCCAATCAAATTGACAACATTTTTATGTTTTCCAAGGTAGATCATTATTTTCAATTCTGTAAGTAGGGCTTTAATATAAGTTTTCTCAGCATGTGATTGAACTGTTTTGACTGCCACAATTTCATTATGAACTTTTCCCTTGAAGACTTGCCCATAGTTTCCAGCACCAAGTTTTTCATTAAAAACTTACAAAAAAAATTAAATATTACTTGGATCCTAGTTAGAACCATTAAAAATAAGGCAAAGTTAAAATTTCATTCCTATTTTGGTTAGGTAAGAGTAGTATATTTTTAAACATTTGGGTTAATTTCATATAGGACCCCTATAATAGGGGTAAATTCAACCAAAATAGGTATGAGATTAAATCAAATTTTAAATTTTTTTTACAAATTTCATGCTTATTTGCGGGAATTTCATATTTTCTATCGTAAGGAATAGCATCAGAGTTTTCATGAGCGTAGCCTAGAGCTTTACAGTCTGGATTTCCGTATAAAAACTCATTGATTTCTGCTTTTGTCAGCCCATTCTAAGATAATTTTGAAGATTTTTTAAAACATTTTCAAAATCTCTTAAAATTTACAAAGAACTTACAGGCACTTTTCTCAATAGATAATAGGCTAAAACTAGCGATAAAAATATGACACATAGGTTGACCAGAACGATTCCAAAAACGGCCCAAGGACTCAAAAGTTCTTTTACGGTGATGTGAAATTTTGTCTCATTTCGATCTACAGAATTTTCTGACACACTGGAATATTTTCAAAATTTTACAAAAAAATTCATAAAAATGCTTAAAAATGTCATTTCTACAGTTAAAACTCTGTATACAGCTCTTGTTTTATGACTAACTTTGTAAAAGTAACTTTTCGTTAAAAAATTTTACTTTATTTAGGAACTACTGATATTTCAATTAAAAGTTTCAAAAGGATATCATCGGCTTTGTATATTAAACCTCATATAAAGGCCAGAAAGCCCATTATGATCAGAAGATGTCTTTTGAAAAAATTAGAATCCATCTATAAATTCTAAATATCAAAATTCGGAACATTTTATAGTATTCTGTAGAAATGTCAAATTTTTGCTTCTTTTTGTAATATTTTGGATGATATTTTTACCAAATATATTCACCACTATCACTTTTCGTCAAATTAGGCAAATTTAAGTAATTTGAAGATCTCTTGGTCTTTCTGAAATATCTCGTGATTTCTGTCAAAATTGTCTAAAAATTTCAAAATTATTTTTTAAATAAGAATTTTAAAATGAAGGATCAGAGCTAGGTCACCTTATTTTTTCTAATCCAGTCAACTTTAGGTCTTGGAACTCCATAAGATTCGCAAATGATAAATGGTGTTTTCTCATAAGCCTGAAAAGTAAACTCTTGTGCTTCATTATGTGTAAAATTTGGATTTTTCGGTTCTAAAAAATAATCAAAATTTTGACATTTTTTTAGAGAATTGGAAAAGGGGGGACCAGAGATTTGTGCATAGGATATGCCAATACCTTGTTCACAGCTTTTGTAGTGTGATATATCGATGCTAAATTTAATCCATAACTCGATTATGATAATGATTTTGACAAAATCCGCTGTAAACAGCTTCAAACTGAAGCAAGAATAATATTCGAAAATCATCAAAAAACTGAAATGAAAGATTATTGTTGATTTTCAAATATTCCCGTTTCAGTTTGGAGCTAATTGCAGTTGAATTTGCCAAAATAATTATCAAAATCTAATTATCAAAATCTAGTTTTGTGCTAAATTTTGCATCGATATAGCACTACAAAAGCTGTGAGCAAGGTATTGGCATTTCCTATGCACAAATCTCGGACCCTACTTTTTGAAGTTTTACCTAAAACTGCAATTTTCAATGTAGATTGTATGGGTTTTGGAGAATTCCATAAATATCCTTCACAAATCACCTCGTCGATTTCGGTATTAAGTTTTATAAAAGTTTCCAAAATGAAATCATTTCCCTCCATCCTACTCTCTTGGACAACTTGGGAAAATTATAAATTATTAAAAAGTTGAGGGTAGTGGTAGATTAGGGATAATTTAGAATCCTTTTTGAAGTAGTGATAGTCTATATTTACTCGTATTCTCTCCAAAGTCAGTTTGCTTGAAATTGATAAGAGATTGAGAATATCTTTGCTATCTATCTTCTACTTCTACAGATACTTTACATGGAAATAAAATTTTCAGTACAAAAAGTATAACATAACTTGTTCATGTGGAAAAAAATTGTCCAAATGTAAAAAAAACTATCCTCAATCTACAGATAGAGTACCTTTACTCTAATTTAGAAGGGCTCCAAATTAATCTCTTCCCCATTTTGGTTGAATTTATCCCTATATTTGTGGTATGACTTTACCCCTTTAAGAAATTGACACAATATTTTAAAAAATGCTAACCTAACCTATACTATAAACTAACTAATTTTTAGGTTAATTTCAAACATCGATAAAGTTAGACCACAAATATAGGGGTAAATTTACCCAAAATAAGGATCATACCGAAGCCCTTCTAAATTAGAGTAAGGGTAAATTGAGGATAGTCCGTTTTTTATATTTTACATTTAAATCAAAAATGGGGATGACATTTATATCTTGAGTCATTTAAAAGTGATTAATGCTAGTTATATAGTAGGGTACTCTAATTTTGATAATTTTTGAACACTTACTTTCATCAGGCTCTACTAATGTGCCATTAGATTTAAAAAATAATTTCAAAGGTTGAATAAATAGAAATCCGACGGCTTTACATTGGAAATTGAATGAGAAATTTGAATGCAAAAATTGTAGGCAGTAGTCTTTATCGAGAAGTTCCAGTGAGAGTAAAATCCCCTTTGATTGTACAATCTCTTCTGAATCTTTGCAACTAATCCAAGAGACTGAGGCTCTGACGGCTTTTTCCAAATCTTTAAATAAATCTATAATAATAAACATAAGATTAATTGTCTTTAGTACTAATTATAAAAGGTTTAATTTTATCCCTATTTTGGTTTGAATACCGGGGGAAAGTTAGACCACAAATATATGGGTAAATTCAGCCAAAATAGGGATGAGATTATATTAGAGCCAAAAATCAATAAAATTACAAATATCTCCATCAAGTGCTCTGAAATATTTCTCGACTTTTGTCGAGGTACTTGAAGCACATGATAGAATTCCGTTTTCAAAACCGTCCAAAATGGCACAACTAGCTCCACCAAGACAATCTTGAAATTTGTTTAAATTGTTTTTTCTCAGGTTATTTAGTGTTGATTTGAAATTTAGAACTGACATTTGATCCTAAAATTGATAATTAAATAAAGTATAACTTAAGAAAGCATACTCGTATCTTCAGGAATTTTGAGTTCTTTACATAAAATAAAAAATGTTTTATCAATAATGTCCAAAATAAATTTTCCTCAAAAGTTTTTTGAAAAATTATGATTTTTTTTTCAAAACACCATAAGAAATACTTAAATTTTCTCCCCATTTTGGTTGATTTTGCCCCCTATATTTTATCTAATTTTTTATAACTTACTCCAATTTCATCATCATCAAAATAAAGTTGACTCTCTGTCACATTGGCCACCCAAATATTTGCAAAAATATCCAAATTTTTGCCAAAACATTCGAATCCAAAAATGACATTTTTGTTAATTACAACAAAATTCAAATCATTATCATTTGCAATTAACCCTGTAAAAATTGTCATTTTAAAAATAGTTTCTAAACATTATATTACAAGTATCTTGAACATGTATACCTGAAGGCTCCTTGAAATAAAAATTAATTTTCTGATCTTGGTTTCTTTCATTAGGTTTCAATTTGCATTCAAAATTCTTGTCTTTATTATGCTTAAAACTATTTCTGGGTATGACAAATCCCATTTTAGAGTTGTAAAATTCCTCATAGTCAAGTTCCCCTTGGATATTACGTAATGTTGGTTTTTCTAAAGTATAGTAATTAGAAATTCTGCAGTCAAAAATGAGGTTTTTGTCAGATACAAGAATTTCTTGATATTTTCCGCCATTTATCAGATAAGTTTCTTTTCCTATTTTTTCAAATAAAAATTATAAGCAACTTCTTATGCCTTATAAAAACTAGGATTTAGATACTTAACTACTCTTTAGTTAATTACTATTACTCCGTATTGTAATTGCATGAGCAAAGTGTTGAACACATGAATTTTATACCAATTTTTGAGGTAAAATTAAACATTCGGGTCAATCGGATGTAAAATTTAAAATCCCCATCAACGATACCCTCTTTTCTAAAATCTAAGTTTTGACTTTTTTTCTTATTTGACTAATATATTGACCTCTTAAAAGGTTCATTGAACCTCTTTAGGTGGAACAATCTGAGATTTTTTGTCAAAATGGCACAACTAGACCCTATAAGAGTCCTTTGTTTCAAGTTTGGTTAAAATCGGTCCGATTCTGGACAAACAGATGGGCAAAGTGCAATAAAAATCGAATATCCGTAGTATATTTTGATCTAAATTTAGAGAATATCTTGGCTATCTCTACATTTAGAAATCTAAATTTGAGTCAAAATGCAACATTTTCCTCTGAGAACCTAGAGCTGTCTAAATTTCAAACACGCTACCAAACTATCCCAAATATACCTTAAGGAACTTACCATCTATAAATATGTATAATTTGATTTTCAAATTTCCCTCGCCAAATGAATAACATCCTGCAGAGTAAGGCTTTTTCAAAGATTTCACGAAAATTTGAAATTTTTGATCATTTATGGCAATTTTTCGTTCAATTTTTATATCAGTTTGAGGCTTTAAAATGAAAAAATATGATACAGATAAAATGTTTCATAAAATTTTTATTTCCTAGTCTGTAATACCTTTGAGCCATCAAAATTGAAAAATATTGGCCGATTAGATTCGCAAAATATTTCAAATTTTTCCAAACTTGATTCTTGAAAGATAATTGTATCGTTATCAGGGCATTTACTGGAAGATCCTCCATTTACATGACATGTTAAATGATTTGAGCTAAATTTTTAAAATGATAAATTTTAAATTTTATAATCATGATAATCTCCAAGTTAAAAACCCAGATAGACGGAATCTCGGATTTCCAAAATTTCGAAAATATAAAAAATGATATTCCAAAGGATATCTTCGGATTATAGTGGGCCTTATATAGATCTTAACATGGCAAAGGCCTAAAATCCGAATATATTCTTTCAATTTTGAAATCCTAGAATTCCTAATTTAATCAAATAGAAGAAAACTAGGGTTTCAACTTGAATAATAAATACTAAAGAGGAATTTACTCGTAGATTTCTGACCGATTTCAATTTTTGTGTTTGTATTTGTATCTATCAATTAAAATCGAACAGAAACCTAAATCCCATCTAAGGATAAGTAAGTACCCTACCTATTGTAAAAATATTTTATTTATAAATCTTACAAAAATCTGTCATTGTCTTGGATCAAATAATGAGAGCAATCTTCAGCTTTAACTTTTAATTTTTCAAATGCAAAACATATTATAATAATAATTGTAAGATAATGATTTTTGAACATTTTGTATCAGAATAACTGCTCAAGTCATACTAACTATTTTATATTGTTAGATAAGACCTTTTAATACATTTTAACATAATATCAGTAGGGTATGTATTGTTTTAAAATTTATAATTTTTTGTCAGGATTTCCTCCAGTAAAACCAAAAAATTTAGCACTAATTTTTAAATTTAATTTGATAAACCAATTTAACCATCAGAGTTTAATTACTTTATACTAGGATTTAATTAAATACTCTTTAAGTTAATTATTAATTGTGTGAGCAAAGGCATCTTATTTCCATTTGATTAACATGGGGACACTATATAGAGGCCTTTAAAATACCCAATGGGGTAAAGTAATCTGGAATTTTTGTCTAAATGGCACAACTAGAACCTTTAAAGGTCCTATATGCAAAATTTTGGTTAAAATCGGTCAAATGGTTTTTGAATTCTCTTCTGGACAGACAAACAGACAACAGACAGACTTGCATACATAGATACATACTGACAGTGATACATACAGGCAGAGATACAGACGGACAAAATGCAAGTCAAGTTGAATAGTAAGTGCTCGCTTCGCTCAAACCACAAATCATGATAGCTGTACATTTAGGTACATTGAATTTGAGTGAGTAATTAAAAACTTATCAAATTCAAAGTTTGATCTAAACCAATTTTGACAATTTTTTTGTGAAATACAGACCTAAACAGGGCACAATAGCCCCTTTTTTTCCTCAAATAAGGCTTATCATTAGTACATTATGAGTAGTTTATTAACACATTGACATTGAATTGACTATAATAGTTAATTAGGTTATTGTTATTAGTATTAGATGCTTATGTAATAGTTAATTATAAGAATCATATACAAAGTTAGAAATGTAAGATAAAGAAACTAATTATGTCTATTTTAATATTTTACAAGTGTATTAGCAGTTAATACGGATACCTAATATAATTAAATAAGTAATTACAATAACCATTAGGTACTCTATGTATAAAACCAATTTTATCTGGAAATTTTTAGTTTTAGCTTGCTTTGCATAATCTCAAAATGTCAAGACTTTTATTTTCAGAAATTCAGAATTATATGTTCTCAAATGGACGAAAACGAGGATTTCAAGTTGTAAATTGAAATAAGAATACCACTATAATTCCTAGTTAAATCAAAAAATTTTATTTTGCTAAAAATTTCCATCTTGATTTTTGCTTTATGGGTAGTAATTACCTTTAAAGTTATTTTTGTGAAAAATTTGAAAAAAAAGTCTCAAGAACTCTCGAGGTTAGGTATAATACAATTTAATTTCAGATCGTGCTTTTCTGATGTTTTATCATTTTATTTGATATGAAAAAATTTAGTAATACTACTTTACTATTACTTGTCATTTACAACATATTGTACAAAATAAGTAAATAAATAAATAAATAAATCAATAAATTTAAAATAGAACAAAAAAGCGAATGGAAATAACCTAACCTCAAGTATGATTAAATTAATAAAATTAATAAAACCAGGATTTAATAAACTCTTCAGTTATTAGTTAGCAAAGTCTTTAATATATCACAAATTACACCAATTTATGAGATCATGACGAAGGTCAACTTTTGGGTCAAATGTACCATAGTGGAGGCAATCTGATATTTTTGTCTTAATGGCACAACTAGACCCTATAAGGATTCTTCATGCCAAGTTTGGCTAAAATCGGTATAATAGTTCTCGAGTTATCTACTGGACAAACAGACAGACAGACAAACAGACAGACAAATATACAAAGGGTAATTATAGTTGAATATTAAGTGCTCGCTTCGCTCGCTCAATTAAGGATAAGTGTAAGCGGTTCAAACTCATTTATTTCTAGTTAGTTATTTATAATTATTATTATACTGAACAAATTATATACGATATCGTATCTACACTTATCCTTAGTTCTCATTTAAAATCCTACAATTGATCAAATAAAAATACTTTCGATTTAAAAAAAGCCATTTAAGTTTAATGATACAAAATATTATACCTAGAATATTTTATAAAAATACCTTCGATTTATGTACCTATAACAAGCTACTTTTATGATTATGATATATTTTAATTTACAGTTTGCGGTCTTGACTTGTCATTTAAACAATATGAATTTCAATAGAAAAAGACGTCAGAAAATCCTTTAAGAGATGCTTAGATATTTAAATTTTAAATATTTCAAATTGAAAATAAGAGTTTTTACTTTTTACAATTTTTTTGTTGAAAAAATATGACTAAAATTTTGATTATTTTGACAATTCTTGTCCTGGCTTTTGACCAAATTGACTCTGAAAGTAGGTGTATTTTTTTATTTTAATTCGAAATTTTAAACTAAATTGAGGATTTTTAGTTGATTTTCAAACGATTTCAAAGGATGATATCGTGTTAAATAGTCGAAATAATGAGACTAGATATGTCTGGATCGATTTTGATGCAGGTAAGACACAAATTTTGTCATTTGAATATTTTTCTATTCTTCTGATAATTTTTAGTATAAATTATTCAATGATACCTATCATATATCTGTAGTATTTGTATACCAGTAAACAAATAACAAAATTGGTTTTCAAAAACTTGGAAACTTGAGGTAATAATGGGCTTTCGAATCGTAGCCTATATACTCGTATGAGTTTGACAATGAAAGGCCAGAAAGCTGAATATATTCTTTGAAGTAAAAATTGAAAAAAATCTCATAAATTTTCATAAAATTTTGATCTTTTTCGATTTTAAAGTTGAAAAAATTCAAAAAAATTACTCCAGTTTAATTTCATTTCTATCTTGGATGAATTTACCCCTATGTTTTCGGTCCAACCTGTATCCTCCTGTATGAAATTAACCTAAAATTTTTTAGTTTAGTATAGATTAGGTTAGGATTAATTTGGAGTACTTTCATAATGGGGTAAAGTCACACTATAAATACAGGGGTACAAACCAGAATATGGATTAGAATAGATAAGATCAACTTATATCCTAAATCCTAACGAATTCAAGTCAAAAAACTGAAAAATTTGAATGAATTGCATACAAATTTTCAGAAAATTTTAGAATAATTGAAACACTATGAGTAACTGTATAATCGATTATGAGTAAGTAGAAGATTTAAAAAAATATTTTCAAGGTATCGATGATGCTGAAGCACTCATTTTGGCTATAAAAGTAACTAAACAAAAATTATAATAATTTTGAAGATTTTGATAATTTTTTTTAAATAAACAGGCTCATAGGATAAGATCTGCAAATTTTCGAATTGTTGGTATAAGCTGTGTCGGCGGGAATACAAATACGACCAATTGTTACCGAAACACTCATCGAGTTTTCAAACTTTTAGATGAAAGAAGGGTATTAAATAATCCTAATATTTAATACTTATAATCAAAATTTGATTCAGATTTAATTTTTCCTGTTTTTTAACTGAATTCACCTTATATTTTTGGCCTAATTACCCCACCTGTATGAAATCTAAACTAAACTTTTTACATATTTTGAGATAATTTTACACAGGTTAGGCCAGAAAATAGGGATAATTCAATTAAAATAGGGATAAGATTAAACTTATATAAAAATTTTACTTAATTTTGGTTTAAAGATTCGAGTATTTAGAGGTCAAAACGAAGAGCTTGTCATACCTTACATCCCAGTTGGACCGCCTTTCCATGGGTAAAATTTGACGTACAAAAGCTTACAAATATACAAATTTTCATAAATTTCAATTACCATTATACTCGTATTATAGAGAAGATGGTTTAGGAGATGCAGGTATCAAATAACAAATTTTTCGTATCAAGTCATATTTTGACTAACAAAAACCTTAATTTTCTAGACTAAAAACCTTTAAATTGATCGTTTAAAATTTTATATTTAGATTGGTCTGAAGATAGATCGATTCAAGAAAATGGGATACAAGCTATGATTTATGCTTCTCATCTATTTGCTAGTAATCAATTAAATTACTTTATTTTGCAGATTCACACAAACTTCTGTTCAATAGCTATACAAAATTCATTAAAAATTTTTTACTGTGGCGTTAAATTTTGAAAAATTATGTCAAAGATTTTATAGATTTGCACTGAAAAGTACAAGAATTTGACTCTTGTTTAATTTCACTATTTTGGTTGATTTTACTCCTATATTTTTGATATAATTATATCCTTGTATGAAATTAACACAAATTTTTAGTTTAGTTTAAATTGTTTTTAAAAATAATTTGTTTAATGTCATACAGGGATAAATTTAGACTAGAAATATATGGATAAATCAACCAAAATAAGAATTTTAGGTAGATTTTGATATTTAACATCAATTTTTGAATGAATTTTATGATACAAGTGACTATTTCCAAGTATTTTACTATTTGTACAGATCGATTGACAATCTTCGCAGTTGGACCATTAACTAATTTAGGTTTTTATCTAACTTACCTATAAGATAATTACAATTTTTTTGTAATTTTTTCTATCTTTTTTTCAAAGCAATTGCCTCAAAAATTGATCCTGGGATTCGAAGTAGAGTCAAAGAGATTGTGATAATGGGTGGAAATATATATGGTGACCTTTTTTCAAGATTTTTTAGACAAAATACATATGTAGGTAGTAGGTCAAATAATTCTAGAAATTTTTTTAGGTATGGGAAATATTCATGTGACAAGAGAGTTCAACTTTTTTTGTGATCCTGAGGGTTAGAATAGAATTTTAACAAAAAATATTAACTAAAATTTTGCAAAATTTAGCTGCTTCTGTCGTTCTCAACACTTACAAGCCTATTATGCAAATGATTACTTTGGAATTGTGTCATTTTAACCTCATTTCATGTGTAAATTTTCGCATTCTAGATTGGTGATTACCGACAAAATCCATGTCATTACCGCTAAATTATGACAAAACAATTAAAAATACAATTTCAACCAATTTTGACTTTATATTTTCTAGAAAGTTAGCGGTAATGGCTTTAGAGGTGTTGGTGACCTTTAACCTTCTATATATTATTCTAAATATTGTGATTTTTTAATTTTTTAGGATTATCGGTTAAATACTTTGGAAAAAATGGATACAAAAGAGGCGAAATTTATCAAAAAAATTGAACAGAAGAATATTGAACGTATTTTTTGTCCTCATAATGAAGGCTGGATTACCTACGATGTGTGTCTTATTATTAAATTTTCAAAATTTTTCAGAAATTTTATAAAATTTCGTCTTTTTCATAGCCAATGGCGATGGCAATTCTAATTGAACCAGCTGTAAATAAACCTAGTATAATCTTTGTAGAAAGTTCTATTTTGATATTTATTCTAATACTTATAGTTAGTAACGAAATCTATCGAGAAATACAGCACTGTTGAATTGAGTGGCAACTATACACGTGGAATGATGTAAATTGCAATTTTTTCAAAAAATTTTCAGAAATTTCCAATATTTCTATTTTTGAAGGATTGTCGATTGGGATAATGCATTAGAGCAGAAGAGAAACACAAAAATTATCATGTCAATAGATATGGTAAAAATTTTAACAAAAAATTTCGAAAAATGTAATTTTTCTAATCTTTCAGGATCTATATAAGAAAATGCTGGTCTGGATGTTTGGTGGTGCTTATTATAAATAAATATATTTATTCAAATGATAAATTCTAAGGTTAATAAAGACTACAAGAAATAGACTCTGTTTTAATTTCATTTCTATTTTAGCAGAATTTACCCTATATTTTTGGTCTAGTATTCAATTTACCCAAAAAAAATAAAAAATCCTAATCTAACATAAACCAAAGCTAAACTAAATTGAAAAATTTTGCTTTAATTTCATCCAAGGGCAAATTTAGACCATAATTATAGGAGTAAGTTCAACTAAAATATATAGTACTTCGCAAAAAAAATGTAGAAATTATATTTTACAATTCAATCCATTCAATTTTCAAAAGTTCAGCACAAAGAGCTCCATTTGATTTGACCATTTTTTGAAATTCTTCAGTTTTTGATATCTCGCCCTTATTTCTAGAAAAAATTTAATATTATTCCAGTATCTTGGTATTTGATATGTAAATACAGAGTGGTTTTTAAATGAGTAAACCTAATGTACCCTACTATAAATTAAAAAAGATATGTAAATATATATAAACCTTATAATGAAATCGATAACTTTTGATTTGAGTACAGGTGCATTCAGCTTATCAGCACAAGTCAAAGCCTGAAAT
>JAQIXA010003789.1:0-13032 GCA_034699045.1 Nanhermannia cf. coronata Gr-Ori-00579 | reverse complement strand
AAGGTTTTTAGGACTTCATTAAGGGAGTTATGTTTGCTTTAGGTTAGGTTAGGTTTGTGGCGAAAAGGTGGACTGCCGCGGGTCGGAGGTCAAATGTTGGCCCATTGGGTAAACATTTGAAATTATGGGAACCTTCTCGACCCATTTCAACGAAAAAAAATTTCAATTTTTTTAAAAATTTTCTAATAGTAAGTCCCAAAGTGGTCCTATTTGGTAAAATCCAACCTGAAATCGAATTGAAATGAAATGATTAATTGACGAAAATTGTTATTTATACATACTTTTCTTTTGAATGATACCGTTGATTTACTTTTCCTATTCCTTTCCTGAGTCCTGTACATATTTATAAATTACAGTTGATCCACAGTTGATAAATTGATTGATTGACGAAAATAATTAATTTTTGCATTTTTAATTTTTAGGTGGAGAACGACTAGAAAGCAATCAGAATCAAGCCCAGCATCATCAATATCCCAGTCAGCGGGGTGGTGGAGGTAGAGGTGGTCCTAATATGGGTGAGTAGTTTTAGAGATTATTATATTATCATACAACTTATAATTATTTATGATTACGATGATTTACGATTTACGAACGATTTGTGGTGATTCGTAAGTTACCTAGTAATCGAAGTCGAAGATCTCGTAGTGATTTTATTGATGAATTCGATATGAATTTTAAGCTTTTTATGTTTTCAAGGTCCTGCAGGAGGTCAAAGGGTATGGACAAACCGAAACTCGGATCAAAGCCACAACTATCAGCATGATCCATTGTACAATTTTCATCAACAAAGACAACAACATTATCTTTCCCATGGGCGAGGCTATTACCAAGGTTAGACAGACTCATGGTTCAGGAATCCTGAATCAGGACTAATTTCCATTAATTTTTAATTTTCACATCATATACTTTATTTAAGTAAAAAATAAAAATTTATATAGGTCATCATAACCAAGGGTCTTACCATCATCAACAACAAAATTCATGGTATCCAACTCTTGGGAATAAAAAATATGCTAGTAGTGGAAAACGTGGTGGTGGTGGTGGAAAGAGCTATCCAAGTAGTAGTTATCGTAATCCAGTAACAAGTTATCAAAGCAGTGGTTCATATAGGAATTCTCCAAAGTCAAAACTTTCAAGGCCGAGCTCATCTGAGAGTGTAAAAAGCACGACGTCATCAATAGTTTCTCATAATATAAATAATGGTCCAAAAGGAGATGTTGGTAGTGTTGGTGGGAAAATGACTTCAAAATATCCATCATCAGACGATCAAACTATTAAAATTAAAATTGATGAAAATAATGATATGGACAAACTGTTGATTCAATTAGAAAATGATGGTGATATTCAACAGGTAGCAGAACTCGTTGTCGAACAAATTATTGAAAAAGCCCTAGATCAATTGAAGGAGAAATTTGAAGATGGTACAGGTAAAGAAGGGGATCAATTATATCCATTAGAATTGGAATTTTTAAAGAAGCACAATACTCTTGAGAATGTGGAAATTTTGTACAAAGAATATTTGAAGGAACATGATGATAATATGGCTCAAAATAAAAAGATTAATAGACTTGAAGAGAAGCATTTGAAGGAGATTGAAAAAATCCGGAGAGAACATTATTCAACAATCGAGAAATTACGTGAAGATTGCAGGAAAAAAGAAGAGGTAGGCACTTTTTAGAAATTAAAAAAGCTCCAAATTATCTCATTTTCTTATTAGGATGCTAACAATTTACTCTTTTTTAATTGTAGATCAATATGAAGAAAAAGCACATAGAATTGATGCAGTCCAAACAAGAAATCTCAGATCTGAAATTTAAAATCGTGGAACAACGAGGGCAACATCAGAAAGAAATATTTGAAATGGAAAAATTAGTTGACCGTAATCCGATATTAGTAAATGTAAGTTGAACCAAAAAATGAACCTTAAATTACAAAATTTCAATATTTTTTATTTCTAAAGGACATAATCAGGGATCTTCGAATCAAGAACCGAGTACTTCTGGACAATGTCAAACATTTGCAAGCAGAGGTTCAACGTTATATGAATTTCTCTGAAAAATATTGTCGACCCTATAATCGAGGAGGGTATTTTAATTTTAATGGATACTATGTAAGTGAATCTCAATTTTTTTATCTTTAAAATCACAATGCAATGTCATTATCATCCATCTTCAAAGCCTTTCTCATTCATTTCCTATTTTTAGGACGATCAATCTAACAGTTTTCATACTAATGATATTGTACATCTATATGATCGGGAAAGGGAATTCAATAGTAAGTAGTTTCAATAACTTATACATGCTTATTGTGCGAGCGAAGCGAGCTCTTACTTTCAACTTTCAAAGTCTGTCTGTCCAGAGGATAACTCGAGAACTACTGGACCGATCTTAACCAAACTTGGCATGAAGGACCCCCATAGGATCTCGGTGTGCCGTTTCGACAAAAAACCCAGGTGGCTCCATCCATTGCGGTGCTGCGGACCCTTTAAGGGTCCACCGAAACCGCAAAATGTTTTATTTTATAAAAATAACTTTTCAATGCTTTGCTCGCACAATTAATAATCAACTTCTAGTGAGTTGATTAAAGCCTAGTATACTGTAGGTAGTACTTAGTACATAGATTAATGTATAACTTACTTACCTATTCTTAATTTATAATTTGAAGCAACTTTAACAAAAAACCTAAAAATTTAATGTTTAAATTCAGCTCTGTTCCATGATGATAGAGCCAAAAGAGTTATGGGTGAAATGCGTTACATTCAATACTATTATGCTGGACATCACCTATATGAGAAAATCCAAGAGAATATGATCATTTCTCAAATTTACTCAACCAGTGAAGATTGCCCTTATTTTTTGGAAAAATCTTTAGCTGTTGGTAAGTAGATATTTCTTATGATGCATTTTTTAGAATTGAATTTGATCAAAAAAATTATAATTTTTCTCAAGGTGTTGGAATCTCTCGGCGTGAAGCTACTGAAAAAGCAATTAAAAACTTATATGTTGATATTTTTGAACAAATTGAAGTTCCATCAGCAGATGTCAACAACAATAATGTTACTACCAGTAGTAGTACAAATACAAAATAAGCTAAAAACAAGTTAAGTATATTTTCTGTACATTTTTCTGTATATATTAATAATCTAAAAAAATTAACTATATTTATAATAATTATTATTATATTTAGGTTTTAATTCTTAAATAAGTCCTCTTATATTATTATTATTAGCTAGGATTTGATTTATGAATGATTTAAAAGGAAGTTCAAGTCTCAATCCTAAAATATTATTTCAAAAATTAATTTTTATAAATTCGAGCTAGGCTTATCTACCTAAATGATAAATAAATTGTATCCAGATAATTATTTTAAAAGCTCTAATAGATTAGGTGTCAGACAGGCAAAGATAACAATTTTGTTAAATATTGACAGAGTCAAAATGAAAAATGTAGGTACATATACCTCTATTCTATACAGAGTGGTTTTTAAATGTGTTCAAAAAGCTAAGATAAGTCATACCTAGTCATAATTATAATACATGTAGGAAGGGTACTATGTAATTATAAGTTATTTATAAGTGGTACGAAATTCTAAAAGTCTTTCCTTTTCTTTTCCAAGTTCCAAGTGTGTGTGAAATGTGATGCTAAACTTTGAAAATTCCATTAAAATAGCAAGAAATTTTTGAGATTTTTAATTTTGATTCGATTTCGACTTCTCCTTTTTAAGATTGTCAAAATTCAAAGGTCCTTATTCCTAAAAAATTTCAAATACAAACTTTCATAGACCCCTTAAACTATGAAATTAACTAAGTACCTGTAAAAGTATTATTTTTTATTTAGGTAGGGTACTTTATTTATCCTACTTATCGTAGGATTCTTAAAAAATCTTTCATTCAATTTCTCAGATTTGATTTCGATTCAATTTTTGAAGGATTGATTGACCTTGCTTTTGACTTATATGACTTATATGACTTGACTTATGTCATGTTTCACTTGTATTTGGAGCTTATGCTTACGAATATTAGAGGTCTTATTAAAAAACACGCTGTATATCTCGTTATCGAAAATATTTGCAAAAATTTATCTCAAAAAGGATATGAGTATAATAAAATTAATTTGTCTATTTACTTATTTAGTATTAACAAATATTCTGTACCTATTATGTTTAGATGATAAAATTACGAGTAGATATAATGCAGGAATAAGCAAATACTTAACATATATTATGATACCTTATACCTACGATATTATATGTTCATACATTTTAGATTTAGATAAAATTTAGATCATAAAAACTTAGCTTATCAAGCTTAGCTTACCATTTATTATTCCAATTTTGCATTTTAATTGCAGATACCTAAGTATATTATTAAAGTGACATAAATACTTTCTTTTTAATGAAGTATTAGATAGGTATTTAGTTTAAACTTTCATTAAAGCCACGTAATTGGCAATTAATTGTAGAAATTTCTGCAAAAATAATATCAACAAAATTTCGAATACAATAATTTTTTGCATACCTATTGATAATTTGTTATTTTAGTAAGAGTTAAATAATAATAATGTAACCATAGAGTGTTATAATAATTAGAGTAAATTTTTTTATTATTATGACCTCAATATCAATTACACAGAGAAATTGGAAAGCCATTCCATCCAGGATTATATTATATTGAAAAGATACATGTTATTTTTTAGAACTTATTTTTTTTATCAATTGAAAAGGCTTATTATTAGAGATTTATATACTAATTATAATGATTGGTAAAGATAGAGCAAGTATTAGTAGTACAACTACTTTAATTTCAAGAAATATATTCCTAGTTTTATTTAGAAGAGGTCCTAGGATTCTCTCATTGTGTTTTATTGCAATTGTGATATTTTTAACAACCGTTTATTTCCTCAATAATTCTCAAGATCTCGATGGTTTGACTGAAAATTCTTATATGAGTGTTTCATATCCTTTTCGTCCATTCACTACTTCAACTAATTCACCTACTACTATTAAACCAACTGAAAGTACAACTGATCCAACTGATACGAGAGATTTGTGTGATCTGGAAGAAATTCAAAATTTCGATTCACTGAATATTTATCCTACTTTGGATTTTAATGTAAGTCACAATATTTCAAACTTTTCCTGAAATTTTTGAGCATTTTTGAAAAAGCTAATATTTTCGATTCCAAAGCGTCTGTTGTCAAAGAACCTACAGACAAAAGGCCTACGAGCATAAAAAGACAAAGGGTCTACAAGACCAATGTCCTACAGACAAAAGCCTATAACCACATTTGACTCAAAAGACCAAAAAAAGAGCAGTTAGATGTATTGCCTGTAGGTGCTTAGCCTGTAGGCCATTTTTGTCTCTGTAGGACAAGTGTCGGTAGGCCTATTGTCTTTAGGTTCTTTTTTGTAGGGCCTTTGTCACAGATCCATCTAAAGGCTCTTGAAATTTTACAATATTATAGAATACATCTTAACTTATATCCAGTTTTTTGGCCAATTTTAATAATAATTTTTGATAAATTATTAATTTTAGGTAACTTGGACAAAAGAACCGCAATATTTTTGGACCACAGCTCTTGAAAAAAGATTTCGAGAACAATATGATAAGAATCCTATTAGACCATCTTTGAAAATAATCGTCGTCTGTCATTCACATTCAGATCCAGGTACAAAAGTTCAAAATCTCTAATAAATTACATAATCTCAATAATTTTTGATTTTTCAGGTTGGGGATGGTAATTTACATAGAATCTAGATACAATTTTTTTGAGATTTTTTTTTGAAAATATTGAATTAATTGTATAGGACAATGGAAGAATACTATGATATGAGAACCAAATCTACCTTTAAATCAGCCATGACACAAATGCTAAAATATCCAAAAATGAAATTTTTATGGAGTGAAGCTGTAAGTTTTGCATAATTGATTTTCTAATCTAATTAATTAAGTTTTAAAATACAGTCATTTCTGGATGTTTGGTGGAAACATTCTGGAACACGTGCAGGTAATTTATGATCATTATCATTATAAATCAATAAAGGATCATTACAAGTATAATTTGATTACAAGTATAATTTGATTTACTTTAGACGAGAAAGAAATAATGAAAAAGTTACTGGCTGAAGGTCGAATTGAAATTGTGACAGGTTTGATTTTGAACTTTATAAACCTAGTTTAAAATTCAAAATCCAAAATTAAAATGTTCAATATTTATATATTTCAGGTGGATGGGTATGAAATTTTGAAAATCAATAAGTTAGAACTCTTTTTAAAAGAATAATTTAAAGGTCATGACAGATGAAGCTTCAGTAAATCTTTATTCGATGATAGATCAACTGGTTGAAGGTCAACATGTAAGAAAAATTTTAGTATTATAGAATCTTTAATTTTTTGATATACTGATATACTAAGTTTATGATCAAAATGTGAATTTAAACTTTAAGATCTTTCTTTATTTCAGTGGGTCAATTCGAATCTAAATGTACTGCCAGAAAATGGCTGGTCTGGTAGGTACATTAATAAGCATTTAAATTAATTTTTTGTTTGTAAACATGTAATTTACTTAAATATAGTTGATCCCTTTGGTCATGGACCTGTTGTACCCTATCTACTCAAAAATTCAGGATTCGAAAATATGGTTATATTGGTAAGTACAAGTTAGGTAGGGTACCTATATAGTTGTATTAATGCGTGTAGTATATGCATTTTCATTTAGATCATATCCTTATTAAACTTATCTATTAATCTTGCATGTTTTTAGAGGATACATTACGCATGGAAGAAATGGCTGGCAGAAAGACAAGCTGGTGATTTTTTCTGGGGACAAAGGACCGACGATCACACCAACAAAAATTCCGTAATTAAAATAAGATTAAAATTAATTTAATTAAAATTAATTAAAATTATTTTGATTAATCTTAGATTCTTTGTCATCAGCATCCATATTTTATGGTAAATTCTTGTCTGTAGAGTATATTATTATATTATTTTGTCTTATACTAGAATTTTTCTTTAATTTCAGTACGTAATTGGTGCTAGCCTTGGACCTCATACTAAAGTACCTACTAAAAAACTCAAAATATGTTTGCAAATATGATTTTATTTTATGGCTTTAGAAATCAAGCAAATTCGAGTTTACTTCAAAGAAAGAGAAACCAATCACTGAACAAAATCTTAAGGAAATGTCCGAATTGTTTCTTGAAGAAGGTAACATAGACATAAAAATCTCTATTTTTTTTGACAAATCACCAAAAAATTTGCAAAATTTTGCAGAAAAATTCGATAATTTTGCTGGTTTATTTGTTTAGGTGGGAGAACTGGGTCTATTTCCAAACATAATGTAGTTTTGGCCGTTCTAGGTGAAGATTTTGCATTTCAAAGGTAAGATTTTAAATTGTCAAATCAAAGTCAAAGATTCAATTTCTTTTTTTGAAATTCTTTTTAGATTAGAAAACTGGAGGGACAATTATGAGAACTATGAGAAGTTATTCAAATACATAAATGATAATAAGGACAAGTATAATGCACAAGTCGAATGGGGTTCACTCAAAGATTATTTCAAAGTACATTTTACAATATTTTTTTGCAAAACATTTGCAAAATTTTGACTAATTTTTGCAAAATAATTGAAATTCATATAGGAAATTAGAGCTCGTGAGAAAAATTTCCCAACATTCAAAGGAGATTTCTTTGTGTATTCAGATGTTGTCAGTCCTAAAAATGCATTGAAAAAAGCCGATTATTGGAGGTACGCACGCTTAGAATTATAAACAAACCTTATAAAGTAATTTTGACAATTTACAGTGGATACTTTTCAACTCGGCCTTTTTGGAAAAAATTCTATCGACAAGCTGAATCTATCGGTCGAAGTGCTGAAATTCTTTATTCATTCTCTTCAAGTCATCTGAATGATATGGACTTAGTTCACTTGGTAAGATTCACAATTTTCTAAAAATTCGATAAAAGTCCCTAATTTTGATCTCAATTCCTTAATTTTGTAAAATCCAAAAGCACTATCGTAAATTTCGAAATAACCTTACGATATTGATCTGATTAACTTTTTGAATAGTATGGGGTAAATTATTCTCTACTTAAAAATGCTCGAAGAAATCTTGCCCTATTTGCACATCATGATGGAGGTATTGTAAAAATACGAGTATGCTTACAAAAAAACTAAAATATTTCATATAGTTCCAGGTGTAAGTGATCGACGAGTGATGATCGATTTTGGGAAAAAATTACTTGCATCAATACATTCATATTCGAAAGTACAAACAGCCTCAATTTCAGCACTTTTAAATCAAAAATTAAATCAAAAAGATGAAGATGAATCAATCGGAATCGATGTCGAATTTGGATCTGAAATTCCATCAACTTTTGGTGAAGATTTAGTTCAAAACAAGATTCTACATATTCCACAAAATAAAGACTTTGTCGAGATTTTAATTTTCAATCCATTGAGCTGGAGAAGCAAAAAATTGATTAAAATCCATGTACCAGGACAAAATTATCAAGTTTTGGATTCAACAAATTCGACCATTTTATCACAGGTTGGTTAAAATGTCAGTTTTCTGACTTCTGACAAGGTAACAAAGCTTCACCTGGATCTTGAAATGTCCAGGGGTATCTTGAAATGATCTAGATAAATGTCATATCATGGTCCTGGTCCAGGGGTCTGTTCCCTTTTTTAGGTTTCAGTCTTTACTTTTTAGATATTTTTATTTGCAGATTACACCAATTTTAACTAAAAATCAAGAGAAATTAACTGAGGATGCTAAAATATTCGAATTAGGATTTATTACTCAACTGGAAGCCCTTTCTTTGACCAAATTTATCATCAAAAGATGCGTTGACTATGGCGAAAATTGTGCCAAGAAAGCCACACTTGTTGAAGAACCAAAGGTACTTTTAATAAAATTCTATAATTACCCAATAGCTCAATAAAAAGTTCTTTATAAAGAAATTCTATTTTAATTAAAATTATTAATAAGGCAGACCAATTGTATTTGAAAAACAATCGAACTCATCTCTCATTCAATGGAGAAACCGGATATTTGTCAAAAATTCAAAAATTCTACCCGAACGAGAAATTGGAGATGGAAATCAGTGCTGAGTTCAGTTTTGGTGGCTACACCTCGGTCAGGGGGTTTAGTGGTCCTTATCTTTTTATGCAAAATGGAAGTATACAAAAGGTACTTGGAAAAAAGTGATAAAAGTGGTTTTTCAGAGCTGAGTTAAATACTAACAAGCCAAATTAGTCGAAACGGTTAAATTTCAAAAATTACTATGTGTATCTTTGTCCAAGATAGAATTTGATTACACATAGTAATTTTTGTCAAGATTCTTGGATATCTTGTAAAATCAATTTTTTGAAAATCTGCCGAAATAAACAGCTATCATATATTCAATAATTTTAGCTCTGAAAATACCAGATTTTGGTCTCAGGAAGTGGTTAATAAATATAATTTTTTAATTTTATTTCAGTTACCTCAAAACCCTGAACCGACAAAAAAGTTCAAAATCGAAGGACCCGTATACTCCAAAATGGAAATAAACTCCAGGACTATGAACATTTCCTTTGAAATCCTCCATTCTGATGATCAATCTCTGGAAGAGCTGATTTATCTGGAGAATTCAGTCCATATTGGAATGCAGGATGGAGAATTTTTCATGAGATTTGATACTGACATTGAAAGCCTCTCAACTTTAGGAGATCCCTTGGGTTATGGACAAGAAATCGAAGATGAAGATGACAACATTACCAAAATGCTAATTGCACCTACTTTTTATACAGGTATTTATTTTTATAGAATACTAAAAAACTAGGTACTAGGTCCTTAACTATGTTGATAATCTGTAGTTCTAAAATTATTCTAATTTATTCAGATCAAAATGGATTTCTGTTTGAGAAACGTGTCAAAATTGAGTCGATAGGAATCGAGGGAAATTATTATCCAGTGAGCACTCTAGCCTGGATCGAAGATTTGGATAAGGAATTGCGATTAAGTTTAATTGTTGACAGACCTCAAGGGGTTAGTAGCTATGTTGAGGGGAGGCTTGAAGCAATGATTGAAAGAAGACTTCAATGGGATGATGATCGAGGTAAAATATTGATTTTTTTGTATTTTATAATTAGAATTAGATTTGCAAGATACTAAAGAGTAGTTAGGTAATTAAGTCCTAGTTTTCTAAAATATTTCGACATTAGGTATTTTTAATAAGTAGAATAATTTAATATTTCTCTGAATTTTTTTAGGTATCGGTCAAGGAGTCAAAGATAATCGACCCACTCTATCAAAATACATTTTAAATCTTGAAAAAATCGAAGATTTGCAAAATAAGTTAAAATCCTCCAATTATGCCACTCCTACAGTCGAAACACAAGGTATATCCCAAGGATTGAATTATCCACCTCAAGTTTATTTCATCAAAAATGAAGAGAATTTAAACCTAACACACCCATTGACCCTACTCAAATCAAATGGACAATTATCAAAGGACTATCATTTAGTTAACTTTCGATCACTTGCTTCAACAAATGATGAAAATGCGCCATCAAATGAAATCCTAACAATAATTCAAAGATTTGGAGATATAAATTCACATTCGAATAAATCTCCGATAGAACCGAAAATATTCAAAACAGACAATCATAATCATGATGAGATTGACTTTAGCTGTGAATTTAACTATACGATTGCTAAAACTGATTTAACAGGTTTAAGAAAAAATAAAGAAATAGTCATTAAAAACTTAGGTAATTTAACTTCTAAGCCATTTGAACTAACTTGTTTTACAATTAATTTTAATTTAGACTAATAAAATGGACAATTTACTTTACATTTTAATATAAAAAATGTCTGAAAAGTCATTTAATCATTTTTTGAAAGTACATAAATGCATAGTAAAGTTAAAATTCATTTTTAACATTAACAATCTTTTAGTCAATTTTAAAAAAGCTCTAAAAAGAATAGGATTAGATTATTGTGAAATTATTTCTTCAGGTATTGTGTAATTGTTATATTTGTACTTTCTTTTCTTCAATTTATCAGCCATTTGGACGATCAAATAAGTAAAGTCAAGTCGATTAAAATTTTGTTCCATAAGGTGTAAACAAAACCAATCGGAGAATGAGAGTCGTTTCACAATAATCATCAAAGATTTTCGGACAAGTCCTGTCGTTAGACCTCGCCTTTTTCTTGTCATAATCTTGGGGAAAAGAACACAGTATCGAATATGGATGAACATAATTAAACTCATTTTATAAATTATTTGAGCAGCAGTGATGAATGTGAGGATAACTAACCAAAACCTACAAAAATAATACTCTGGTTTAATTTTTGTTATAAATATTGCCATTTATTTGTAATTAGTATAAATAAGATATTAGCTTTAGCTTTAGCTTACCAAATAATTATGTAAATTTTTTCAGCCATATAATTCAATAGTAAGACACAAAGACCATCAATCTTCTCAATACTTCCGGAAGGTCCAAATCGAGTAAATTCACACTTGGTTTTCAATGGGAAGATTTTGATGAGAGAATCGTTCCTAAAAATAAAGGAAAAATAATCAAAAAGACATGAAATTATACGGAATCCATATTACAATTTCGCTTTTTAAATGAGCTAATAATACATATACCTAAGCAATATATTATAGGTAGGGTACCAAAAGTATAAATAAAACTGCGAGTTTTTCCATTTGAATCTTCAAAAATTCTATTTAAAATACATTTGAAGTTTTGAAACCATGAATTATTTCAAAATTCAATATTCAAGAAATTATAATGACATCGAAAAAAAATTAAAATGAACTAAAAAATCTCATTTCAATCTCAAAGGTATTATATTGGTGTCACTTAAAAAACTCGCATATATAGGTACATGAGATAAGTTAGAAGATAAAAAGCACTCTATAATATATAATATAGAATTTTTACCTTTCTTCAGGCGGAAGTGAAGTGATGTCAAAAACCCCAAATCCATGAATTGTAAACACATTTCCTAAAATTTTGTCGATGAAGTAGAACTGTAAGAGTGAGTTGGTGAAATTGAGTACCTCACAGAAAAAGAAGTAATATCCATAAAGAAAATTGACATCCAAATATTCGACAAAATAATTTACAAGTCCAGTCAATCTCACATCACCAACAACAGTATCTTTTTTAATATTTTCACAAACTTCTACTGACTTTGATGGTTTTGGTTTCTTCTCAGGTGAAGATTCAACATCAATTCTATCATCTTGATCTTCATCACAATCTCCACTACCACTACCATTAAACTTTCTCCTTTGTCTTAATTTTAAATTAGCACCATCATCAATATTATCTACTTTAGCTAATTTCTCACTTTTATCAGATTCTTCTTTTTTGTCTTCTTTTGTTTCGACTTTTGTCTCGTTCATCTTGCCTTCAAATCTTTTAAACAATTGCTCGATCCTCCCTTTTTCGAATTGCTTCCTAAAATAAAATAATAAAGAATAATAATAATCCACAATTCACGATTATAAAAGGTTAAATTTTAATTAGTATATTCTTTATTATTATTACCATAAATATCCAGGGATGTAAAAGAAGAATGATTGAATCATCAAAAAGAAATACAAAAACTGATAATATTTATGAATCCTTTTCTTTCTTTCTGTGCCAGTACTATAGCCAACAACACCTGGATAAACTGCAGCTAAAATAAAAAAAAAATAAGCATCTATCATTCATGAGCATGACCAACAACACCATATTTGATTATTTTAATATCTTACTCCGTTTATCATCGAGGTCAGGTCCTTCCAAAGAATAAGAATAAATCCAACAGAATGAATTATACGCCTCTTGATTTTTACAATTACTGAGCTCAAAGATACACTGCATCGGATGTCCTAAAAGAAACACCACAAAAAATACAAAAAATTAAAATTAGACCCTATAAATTTTAAATAAATCGTTATTGTTAAAGGGATGTGCCAGTAGTTCATTCTACTAGAGCGTCGGAGAGTTTTACATAGTAAGCTACTGTGTATTAGCTCTG
>JAQIXA010003788.1:0-13033 GCA_034699045.1 Nanhermannia cf. coronata Gr-Ori-00579 | reverse complement strand
TATGTCTTCCGAAAGGTAAGTTCAAATTTCCGGATATTTTTTCTGTAAAATTTTAATTGCTTATTTTGCGTAATAATTACATACAATATTTACAAAAGGCGAGCTTAATTTGAAAGGGTACTTACCTATAGCCTATACTACAAATTAGTAAATTAGTAGATACTAATAAAAAATATGTATGTTTAATACTATTTGCTTTGCTTTTGACTTTGAAATATCATCGAAATTGACACAAGAAATTGTGCAAATATTTACGAAATATTTACTTTGGCATTTTTGTCTGTATGATCATTAATTTGGCCATTCGACAAGTATCCTTTCTTTTTTTATCTATTTTTTTTATTGATATAGGTATAAAAGTTTATGCAAGGTATTTCAAAGGTTATTCATACCGAAATAGGAATGAATTGATCTTTTTTGTTCAATATTTTGTAGGTATACATACTTACCAGTTGTAGCTTCTTAACATTAGCTTGCCTATTGTAGTAGTATTCTATAAAAGTATCTTTACCAATAAATAGGTAGGTAGTAGGTAGGTACTTACTATTAAAAAACTGGTATACAGTCCAGGCTGGTTCTTAAGATAGATAAGTATATAAGTATTTAGAAATTTTAAAAAATTGAAATTTCGTATTCTAACCTAATAACAAGGTAGAATCTCAGAAACCTAAATTGTAGGGTATAAGTTTTTTTCAAAATAGGATTTATTGATAGATTTATTGACTAGATTTTGTCCATTTCATGATGCTTTTAGTTCTGAATCACCCTGTATAATTTCGAAAACACAAATTGTCAAGAGTTTTTGTTGATTGGATTGCACCACCCACCCACAAAATGTAATCCATCATTTTTGAAACAAAAACCAAATAAAAACGAGAAAGTTTGGCATAAAAGCAATGTTTTCCTGATCGTCTGGGTTTGTTTTACGAGTTGGTTTTGGTGTGTGGTTTCATACATATGTCTGTACTCTGTACTGCTTGTACAGAATACATATTTAAAACTTGATAAAAACAATGGATATATAGCAGGTATAAAAAGACAGGTATGAATATTATTAGTTTTTAAGATAAACAAATATGTTCTCATAAAATATTTATAAAAGTGCTTCTAGTGAAGTACAAAAGGTCCATTTATCTAGCATTAATACTGAGTTCAATTAGTAATTATTCACTTTATTAATATTTTAGTACATTTTAGGATCCCTTGAACTAGGTACTATAAGGTACATACATATAGTATCTAGTAGTTAATTATCTTTTATTTTTATTGCCTAGTCGTTCAACTAATCAGATAAAAAGCTTGAAATATTTTTGAGCTTTCATATAAAACTTTTGCTTGGATTTTTCCAATTTTCTTCCTATTTACTTATTCAGGTAACACTACTACTTCTCTACTAGTAATTATGATTATGATATGATACAATTTTATAGACAGGTGAAAGAAAAAATCTCATCTTAAATTAGATTTTTTGAAAGGAAAAAGGAATCAGGTTGACATCGAGAAAAGTCGATTTTTATTTGTACCCTACTACACTACTCCTTCTGATACTCATACATATATTTTCAGAAATTTTATTCTATCTCGAATATTGACTCGAGGGAAATAAATGTCCTCATGTTACTACTAATATGTACTAGTATGGTAGTACATCTATTTATTTATAGATATACTTTTATAGGTACAGAATACTAGACTTATTTAAGAAACAGAGCAGGAAAAATGTCAAAAATATAGAACTCATTTAGGAATTCTAAGAACATGTGAAAGACATTGATACATTTTTTTATAAAAAATAAATTATCCTCTTTTTTAGGTATAATTTACTTAAGTAGATAGTAGGTAAATGCATATATGAAACTGTATTCATAAGCAAAAATGAATTTCTAACTAAAATTTCGGATTTCCTGATAAATAACTTGGAGTAAATCACAATTTCCGCATAATCTGAACTCAACTTTCAACCTACAAATTACATGACTTTCTCATTCGTGAGAGTATAAAACCCGGATTTGATGCTTTAATCCTAAATTCAATGGGGGTTTAATCTAAATTTTAAAAAATATAGATATTTTTCAAAGAAATGATAGGCTTAGTAGGTAGTAGGTATTCAAATTTTGGTATATAAAGTCTGGTATATCGATATAGAAGTAATTTTGCTATAGGTAGGATGCTTATATAAAATAAGATACCTATAGATATCTATCTATTTGTGATATGAACTTGGCAAAACAACAGTTATTGCCCTTAAATCCGAGCTTTACTACCTATATCAAACTCGAGAGAAATTAGTCAGTAAAAGGCCATTTGTATTCAAATCTGAAAATTTCAGATATTTCTATCGATATGGTTCGAGTAGATTTAGATAAATGCATATTACTTATTACAGATAAATGCAAATACCATTTATTATACATACTTTACAACATCATACAAGAACAAGAACTACTACAATAGTAGAAGAAGGCATTTTGTGATTTGTGCCAAAAATTTGTAGAAATCCAGAATTTTCTCAAATCCGAGGTCGAAAATTTCTATTCTCTCAACATTTGACAAAAGATTCAGAGTTTCCAGCAGTTCAGTAAGGACCATTATCATTTTTTTTAGTTTGGTCCTGTAGTATCTGTAGTACAATATATTTTGAGTTTTGAGCGACAGGCTATATGGCAAAATTTATATTTATGATTCAGACTTCACAGATTTACACAGAGAAATAATAATGGTAAAGTTTGGACTCTCTGCCAATACTAAAACTCTCATAAGTATAACGGAGATATTTTATTTTCTGGTCTTTGAATAAATATATTACGACAAGGGATTTGGCTCTTTGGCCCATTGCCCTGCAGTTTCTTTCTCTCTTTTTTCTAATGATATGTTCTACATACATACACACACATACTAGCAGTATTACAGATGCTTGGATTTGGACTCAAATTTCAACCTTATAGGAAAAAATGAGAATATTTTTCTAGTTTTACGTTCACTACGTCTTTATGACAATTTAAACCAAATTATCAAAATACAAATCAATGATCTTTGATTCAGGTAAAAATATCAGTTACATAATTATAGTTGATAATAAGTTTTATAAAGCCAATCAGGCTTACAAATATCTCGAATTTGTAAAAAAAATCTTAAAATTTAGATTTCTGTTTCTGACACGATAGGTTTTACTAAATATAGAATCGATCCTGCTTTCTCGCTAAATAATTAATCTAAATCTAACCCTAGCTATACTTAAGATTTAATTTTTCGCATTTTAGAACTGAAACTGAGATTTTCTTCAATTATCGACTGACCTATTATTTCTATAATTTAAATAATTGACAATCATATTCCAACTACAGATTGCTAGGTTATGTCATAAGTTTTCTTATAATGATTGAATCAGCCTTGGAAAGTAAATTAGTAGATGATAATATAAAAATATTATTAAGTGGGAGTAAGTACTTTTTACTTTTTCATCCCAAGAAATGTCTATCTAATACTCATATACATAGTCAGAGATCTGATGAGATAGATAGTTTGTAAAAAGTTTTCTCATCTAGCATATTTCCAAGTTTTCCAAAAATTGGTCATATAACCAAGTTTATACTGCTCAAAGTTATGGCAGCAGACAAAAGCGTGAAATATGGTAGTACCCTACCTATATATATTTTATACAATCATATAAGTTAAGAATATACTAACTTATTATAATACCTAGTAGTCAGTAGTAGGACTCTTATGTGATAGATATTATATGACAATGCAATGAGAGCAGAAGTTTTTGCACACTTTCCAAGGCCCGCCTGGTCGAAATACTTCGTACTTTATTTTATGCTTTTTGTTTGACAAAAAAAATTGCGAATTACAAATTACTCGAATCAAAAACTGCTTAGACCTCAACTTATTCGATTTGTAATAAATTTATATCCTACTATATTAAAGGTAAATCAAAATTGAATTCTTGTCCACAGTACATGGACCAGTACAAATGCAGCTTTTTCAAGAATTTTCAAGAATTTTATGGATTTTATGACCCATTTTAAGTGAGATCTGCAAACTACACAGTACATATACATACATGCGAGTATACTACTGGATATATGGATGTGCCTACTCGTAGTAGTTTTATATTTTTTCTCATATATCTGTAGATATATCGAGCACGTTTTAATCTACCCACAAGAATTTTATCACCCTCGAAATGTTTTTCATTTTCATGGGTTTTTCGAGCTTGGAAATAAAATAAAATTGAGATAAACATGGATATTCTGTAGACTGTTAGAAGCTTGCATGAAGTGATGGGAAACTCAACCCAAAGAGCCAATATCAGAGTCCTGATTTATTCAAAAGGGTTAGTTCTAAGTGCTCTAAGCTACCTATATTATCTAATATCTATCAAATAACCCAAAATACCTATAGAATCTCAAATATAAGTATATCTATCCATAGTAGATAAATTTTTAGTATATTTTATTCAACTACAAATCCTCAAAAAATTTCAAATTCACAAAAAGATTGAATTACAAATATTTCTTTAATTTTCATTTTTTTTCTGATTGAAATTTTTTTTAAATTTGAATCTCTAGTTGTGGGTCTTATACCAGTGTATTAAAAATCGAAAATTTGGACTTTTTGTATGGTTTGTACAATCTATCGAATAAGAAATTACAGTAATTTTTCATTTACCTAGTTCTATATAGGAAAGGAATAGGCATAGGCTCTTGATATACTTTACCAAAAGTAGGTACTTTTGATTTCTGTTATATTTTCTATTTCGGAAATAATAGTAGCATTTTTCGTACTAGTAATAGTGGTAGGATTTACTTGAGAATTGCGAATCTTTTAAGAAATAGATTTCTTTCCCTAGTGTAAAGTAAGAAATTGCCCAAAGGAAAGTTAATATAAGTACCCTACTATACTAGTAGTACTTCAAGTATCTCTAGTTCACTATCCTAATAGTATACCCTATTATATAAAAGATTTACACAATACTTTAGTACCTACAACTCGTAGACGAATATTTACTGTACCTATCAGTATATATTTTGGGTCTCTTGATATAAGTCTTAAATTTGCTCAAATTCGAATTCAACTTTTACTCAAATGCACTATACTTATGTTACATATTATCTAGGTACTAAATACTACATACTATCCACAAACTACTAGTACTATTATATTACTGATAGTTATAGGTGCAATTGTCCCGTCTAGTCTGGCCACCAAAACCACCATTCACACAAAAGTACAAATAAAATGGATTTACAAATATATTAAGTCTATCTGTATTTCTCACCATTTTAAAAGAGGATCTTGTAAGATATTCAGCTTTTTATAGGTAGGTGTGTGTACTAGTCACAAGATAAATAGATATATCTTTTTTAGCTTGAATGACTTAACCGGAGAAAGTTATAAAAAACCATACTATCTCATAGTAAAAGTATTAGTAGCAGTATATGATTTAAGGTATAATTTGTATATGGCTATAGGAAACAGGTAAAGTGAGACGCATCGATCTAGCCTAATTTCCCAAATTTTCCAAGATTGGTTGAATTTGATACATGTATCACGTTCCATGTTTTCTAAATTGAATTTTCTCTCAACTCAAACTACATACATACATAGTAAGTTGTAAAAAAGTACTTTTTTATACACATAGTAGTGCTTCAAAACAAAATAAAGTTCATATGAACAGCACACTTTTTAGCATTTTTAGCAATTTTTCTGAAATTTTTAGACCTCGATACTAACTATGTATTATTTAGATACTATAATTATGTCATTATTTTATAAAACAGCTATTTATAGAGTTTAATAGACACAAATTCCACCGAATTAGAACTAAGGATTAATAAGAAAATAATCATTTATGGTTAACTCTGCCATTGTTTATTTGTGTCATTCATGTCAGAGAAATTGACATTTATCCATACCATATATCCTGAGGAAAGTCATAAGGTAGGATTTAATTGTCTTTTACGATTCGATTAAAAATAAGTGTAAAAAACTAAAAAAATTAATGATACACATAATAAAAATTGAGTTTATGAACAAATACAAACAAAAGGGTACTAATTTAAAGTTATAGTTCATTTCATGATGAATTTAAGTACCGCTACTAGTACTAATACCTATATGTAGCTTTGGGCTCATTTGAAGGTATTTGAAAGCTAAAAGGTTTTTTTATTTCAAAATAATATTTTATACAAACAATATAAATACCTTCTCGTTCTCTCGTTTTTAAATCTCTTTCATATGAGCCAATTTTATTTAATCACTTTTGTCTATAGTCTATAATACTATCCACTCCACTATTAGTAGTAGTAGTCGGGCACTAGGATCTTTATATGAATGCTAAAGATTATATAATGTGTATTGCCAAATTGATGCCAAAAATGCGAAAAGTGCCAACATATAAAGGCTTTTATGGAGTTTAATTAGATTACTTTCATAATGATAAACGGATTAAATACTGCTATTACCAGAGTCTAGACTGAAGTGGATTAAAAAACATTAATTATCACTATAAAGAATAATTGATAGTAAAAATGTCCCTCTTATTTTTGTTGTTGTACTTTAATTAGCTAATTTTATATTAAGGTATTCTCATAAAAAATTGCATTAAATCTTCAGGCTTAAATGATCATCAAATATTTTTATTTAGATACTTATCCTAACTAAATAAAGGATGCGTTTTTATACAATTTGGATCAGTATTTTTCTTAAAAACCCTGTACAGATAGACCCTATAAACCCTTAGACCCTGTAATCCTACACATATCTGTATCCATTTATAAGTGCCCTAGTTGGATTTAAACCGATTTAATTTTTTTGTGTAAAATATAGTGTGACAAGTAAATTGGGTTTTGACCAGAACTTTATTGATGGTCTTTTTAACGATATTCCGTAGAATTGCAATGCATATATATCTGTAGATACTATTACTTTTAACAGTAGTATAAAATAGCCGGAAGCCATTTTTTTAGCAAAATTTTTTTATCTAATCTGTACTTATTCACAGACTTACCTTAACTTGCAAGTCTATGAGTCTATGGTATTTCCTTTAGGACTAGGACTGCTGAATTTTATGAGCTGAGACTTTTTGAACTGATGAGATAATTTAAGAGTAAAGAAAAAGTTAAAAATGCTTTTTGAATTTTTTTTAACTTTTCTAATGCTCAATATACATACTACTGATATAATATATACCAGTAGTATTGTAGATACATCATCTAAAATTCTAATGAAAGAAAAATTTAATCTTCCTGAGAGTATCTCAAAGTGTTAGAAAAAGTCATACATTACATCAGTCTATTTAGTAATTTACCTAACATTTAATCAATATAAAAAAGGCTAAAATCAAGTTTGAAAGCATGCTTTCTTTTACCTATACCTATAGGGTATATTATTATTATATTATAGGGTATATTTACCTATAGGGTAAGTATATTACCTATATAAGGGATAATATAATTTTAGCTAATTTAAAATAATTACAACTATATAGTATGTAGTTGGATGAGAGAACTATAACTTATTTTTGAAATTTTAAGCACTTTGGTGTTTGACTTTTTATACATGGATACAAAGGTATAGTAGAAGTCAAAAAACTTTTTAAATTTATTTCTCATTTCAAGATAAGAGTCTAAAGTAAAATTTTTCTCGTTAATAAACACAGAAAATTAATCTTGACTGAATCTTGATTTACAAGAAACTTGTATAACCGAACTTATAACTATCTACACTAGTATACAAATATGTATGTAGGTAAAGTCCCAATGTTCGTGATTTTTTAATTTTTCATAAAACTAATTCAAAATTCAAGGAATTCATTTTCATCATATAAATAACTTGCTGATCATTTTAAAGATTTAATAGATCCTGAATCGAGGAATTGTGGCTTTCATTTTCATAAAATTATAAAAATTGCAAGTTAGTTAGGTTAGATATATAGGTATGAGTATATGAAATTGAATCTACTTTTTTGGATAGAATTTAACTGTTAAAATATTGAAATGTTGAAATAAATTTGCATAAATATATAGGTTTCTTTTACTTTTTCTTATTTATATTCATTTATATAGTTTTGGGGCCAAGTCAGGTAGTAGACTCCTTCGGAATCCTTTTTACGTGACAAAGGAATTCGCTAATTCTCTCGAGATTTGGATTCAAGTCTGCAAGCCTTGGCTTGGCTCTCTCTCTCTCTCTCTCTTGCCTATGCTTATGCGAGAGAGTATGAGCTTCGAGTATCCAATGAAGTTTGCAGAGTTGGACTTGACGGTGAATAATTGAACGCTGGATCTGTAGTAGTACGGGAAATTTGGATTCTGGGCTAAAAGAACAAGAACTAAAGTGTAGACCTTGAGAGCTTACAAGTACACCAATTTTTTGCCACAAAACTACTATTTTTTATCATTTTAGAACCTACCTACTCCTGATATACAATAAAAAATAAAATTTCGAGAATTTGACACCTAGAGTCTAGAGTACCTACACCTACAACTAATCGTAAGTATCTGTATTTAAAAATAAAATGTCAATTGTAAGATTTTGGTGAATATTATGATAATTTTTTAAATATCAGTGCTTGGTAAAATCCTTGTATTTGCTATTATTCTAAAGACTCTAAATTGCAATATATCTAACTAAATATACTAACAGTACTAACACCAAAAATCTTTTACAACAAATTGGCAAATTTTGACAAAATTTATCCTAATTGGCGAAATTTGAACTCGACACTTTTCTAATTTTTAGTTATTTTCTAAAAAAAATGTGACCCAAGTGAGCCTTTTCTTGTGAGTATTTTTTTTTCTTTCTTTTTTTACCTCTTAAAGAAAAAAGGAAGTTGAAATACAGATATAAGAAATCCCACGAGACTCGAGAATTTGGACTCGAGAGCTTTACAAGGAGAATTATCCCATTTATTTTTCAGTCGAGGTATACTTTCTGGTGAGGTTTTTTGATTGCAGTAGTAGTAGTAGTAGTAGTGGAATAAAAACAGTCAGAGCTTTTTTATATCTTTGTATCTAAAAGGTATGCAATTGTACAATACAATATAATAAATAGTACAAATATAATAAGGGGAAATGTAGACAGGAAAAGAGTACAAGTAGGAAGTCTTAAATTAAGTAAAAAAAGTTGAAACTTTTGAAAACCAAAAATGTAGAAAAGAGCACAAATATTTGTGTTTTTATAATTATAATAGGAGTATTCTTACTTCTCGAAATCCTAGATTTTGAAATGTAATCAAATGCCTGAAAACTAGGATTAAAAAGTAAGGTAAGAGTACCACGATAGCTGTATTTAAAGGTAAACTTTCGATGAGTTTAACTTGTTCTGGTTAAATACTTAATTGCTAATATTTAAGTTTTTTGAAAGTTTTTTTGCAAATTTTTTCTTTAAATTCTGGTGGGTTTTGGCGAAATAAATAAAAAATCACTTCAAGGAGCTTCGAGTTATTTGAGTTTTTGGAAAGAATAAAAAATCCAATATAATATTTAAAAGTGTATAAAACTCTGGCTGTATTCTACTGGTAGTATATGGTAGGTACTGGTAGAAATTTATAGCTTTCTTCAAACTTGTAAAGTTTATGAGTGTCTAAAAAGAATTTATTCACTCATTCATGCATATCAAAAGAGTTTTTTCTTCTTTTTTACTTTTATACTTACACTTACTCCAGTACTTTTTTACTATACAGTATATATGGGAGGAAAAAACTCAAAAAAACTATCCGTCTTCATTTCTCACATCAAATCCTTCGAGCTTGATCTGCAAGTGAGATAGCGAAAATAAAAAATATTACTCTAGTTTGAGAAACCAAAGTATCAAAAAGTAGTTAAATAATTTCTTATAAAGATACTACTACAGAGTAGTATTTGTAGTACCCTACTAGTACTAGCAAAGGTATAATTCATAAATTGTTAAAATAACCTTTATAATATTTATTAGACAAGAGAAAACGATTCTTTTTTTTTGAAATTTATTCAATTTATGAGATTTGGCGATGTAAAAATCTCTGCTTGTGCATATTTCTTTAGGCTAACTAAATATCCAAATAAATAAGTAGTAGGTAGGTACTAGTAGTCCAGTTTTCATTTATTTTATGGGTAATTCAAATAGGTCTTTGCTCTCAAACTAGGGTAGATAGAGAGATAGAGATCGAGTTTTGTAAAATAATTTGCTTCTCATATATTATGCAATAGAATATTGCCAGAGTCTCAAAAGACATTGTTTGAGTACCTATGCTATATAGTCTCTCTATTCTTTGAGAAATTCTCTTAGATAGGTAGCTATATGAATGTATGAGGGTTGTAATTAAAATGACCAGCAAATTTTATTTTAGAACTTCACAAAAATTTTCCAAAATTTTGTGAAGTTCATTTTGTTTAATACCGATTAACTACTAGCTTTACATATTCTCCAAAATTTTGGCTTTATTGAAGTTCCATAATGCGGGAAAATATTAGTTATAAATCTAATAAGTAGGTACTTATTTGGTAGCAAAAATTATTAGCAAAATTCTTTATAACTAGGTACCTTATATGTATAGATGTATTTAGGTATGTTGTACAACTCGTTCTCTGGGCTTAGGTATTTTTTGATTATGAAATCCATGAAAGCATTCGGCGATAGTCCATATCTAGCCCATATCATAAGTTTTTTGAGGTAAAAAAATATATTTTGTGGGCACTTTTAAACAAAAGTTTTTTATAATGCACATACATAAGTAATAAACATACCTACCTACAAAATATACCTTATCCTATATCCTAGGGTAATTTAATGGCTGGCTATCTTAATTAATTTTATATAATTTACGAGGAGAACTTGAACTTACCATTTCTCTAACACATGCTCTGCTAACTAAAGTGAAGGAAAGTTAAACAATACTTTCACTCAAATCCTTCGGGGTATCTCTCGAAATTGAGAAACTTGAAACTTAAATAATGGCAAATAAGCTACTACTCGTAGTACTATAGTACTATACCTTACAAAACCACTAGTCTTAGCCTGGCAAGTCAATTTTTATTTTTTACCACAAAAATAGATTACAAAGATAAGAGAGATGAAGCTTGAAATTATGATTTAAGGGATAAGAAATGATCTCTGACTTGAATTTTCCAACCACTATACTACCTATTTATAATTCTTAAATAAATACACAAGTAAATTAAATAAACAAAGAAATTTATCTTGAAACTTTGAGAAAATGCGTCATTTCTACTTTGTTTTTAACTTTTTTACAATTCCACCTAGATCAACTATCAACTATCATATTTTATTCAATGCTTTATACTCGTAATAATGATATATAGGTACTCGTATTTTGTAAGATTTCTTTAAAAATTTACAACATTTTTGAGTTTTTTTAGTTTCCAAATAATTTTGAATCATATCATGAGATCTAATCATCAAGTGTCAAAAATATAAAATTTGATCTTGGTCTTGAATCCTGATTTGATCCCAAGATAATATCTCTGCAATGCTGGAGGGATCTAATCAAAAATTCAATCGCATTCCCATTACATTTTTTCCATATTACTAATACTTATACTACTCCTAACCTAACTGCTACTACTACTGATACTTCTACCTAATGCTTATAAATGTAATATATTTTTGTTACACAAGATCCTCATAATAGTAGGTCGTAATGGCACAAGACTAATAATATTTCCAAGTATTATATACACTTCTAGTAGGTACTAATAATATAGTGTATGTTTATACATCATGGTACAAATATGGAAAATATAATACTTGAAAAAAATGAGTTTTTGAAATTTGAACCTAGTACTTCTAATACTACTAGTTGTAGTACAACTGGGGTAATATTTTACATAGAATATTAGTACTAGTAGGTAATACTAGTATTAGTATAGACTTTTTTATGCCTTTTTTGTGACTCAAGTTTTCTTGTCCTTACCAAAAGTACTATACAAGTATGTACAAGTATCTTAAGTAAAACTCAATCTCATTCTCTCCATATGGGACTTGTCATAAAGGATCGTAAAGAAAAATTGAAGTTTCTACAACTAGCTTTTTAGGTACTTGTACTACTAGTACTAGGGCTAGTAAGGTACTAATATGTAAATATATATTGCATTTGAATATTTAATAAGTTGACCCCAATTAATCCCACATACTGGCACTACTGGTATTCCGTAATAAAGAATTGTAGAACTCATGGCAAGGATTTTAAATTTAAAGAATTTATATCCTCAGATTCAACTTTTCAATTCTACACAGAGTAGAAAGTAAGAAAAATTTCGCAGATCTTGCAAGAACCTACTTGTATGGTAGTCAGTGGGTTTTTGTACTTTTTTTGAGTAAATCTATAAAAGATGGATTTTGAGTCCATAAAAGGCTCTCACACCGCACTTAACTAAGGTACTAAAGAATTTCGTATCTCCGCTGAGACCCATTTCCTACACTATAAGTATTGTAGTATATACAACTGTACAAAAAAAACACTTGACATCATCAAAAAGCCTCATTTATTAGAGATTTCATTAGTTGCATAATAACTATTTGCAAAATTTTCAAAGTAAAATAAGTTTTTTGCGAATCTGATGAAGGTATGTATATCTTTAATTTAGATAAAAACAAAATTTTGATACTTAATTATTAAAATACCGTTATTCGTGATATACTTTAGAAGTTGGTTATTCTGGCCAATAGATTTTTTTACATAGGATTTGCGAATGCGAGCTAATAGCTGTATTCTGTATTTTACTAAAATAGTTAGCATATGATATTCTTAAAAAGATAAAATATCAGTAGATACTTATTTTATATAAGAATTATAGTACAAAAAATCCTATTCTAAGTTGTTGCTTAATGGAGAAAGTCTTATTTCTATTCCATTTTCATTATAATTTTCCCCATTATAAGTATCAGTACTATCTAATATCTAAAAGACTAGCAGTTGCACACAGAGTCAAGAGTCGACGATTTCAAGCAATGTGAAAAAAAAGTCTCGAATCAACCCCGTATTTCTCACAGGATTTTAAGTGGCAAAGACCAAAAATTTAAAATTTATACG
>JAQIXA010003787.1:0-13034 GCA_034699045.1 Nanhermannia cf. coronata Gr-Ori-00579 | reverse complement strand
ATACAGATACAGATACAGATACAGATACATATACAGATACAGATACAAATACAGACGCAGATACAGATACAAATACAGACGCAGATACAGATACAGATACAGATACAGATACAGATACAGATACAGATACTATTAGTCTAAATTTTAATTAAAATTGAAAATGTAATTTTGAAAATTACTTGTTAAATACTTGTGAGTTTACTTGCCAGATTTTTATTTACTTTTTTGTTTAGTCATTCACTTACTGTATAGATAGGTACATTTAAGATTAGTAAGAGATTGTTCAAGTAGATGTAATTTATTTTCGAAAAAATTTCAGAATTTTTCGAGGGTTGGAAATGGAAAAAGTGGAGATAACTTCCTGAGGTTTTTTTCCCTCAAACACAAATGAGATAGGGGAAAATGTGCTATTTTATTTATATATTTTGTACTTGTATATTATTAGGTATATTACATTACTTATATTGTATTGTAGTAAGTACTATTATGGATGGATATAAAGGTAGAAAATTTGAAATGAGTTTGTTGGGGGAGATTTCGATTCGAGAATTTTTCAAAGTCTGACAAAAGCAGTGGAGAAATGATCACATTTTGAGATTTATTTCTTTTCTCCAAATAGATCACAAGATAGATAGACTCAATACTCACCCTACTCTATAGTATTCTGGTTAATCATTATTTTTTTGATTCGATTACTTATTGTATCTTCATTTTTAAGAAATATTGTATCTTTACTGCTCAAGAAATTATCAAAAAATGGTCAAATATTTGTAAAAATCAACTAAATAGGCTGCAATTTAGCTAATTTTTACAAGATACTCATTGACAGTGATAGTGTTTAGGAAAAATCGACTTATTAGGAACTGAAAATGCGATTTTTCTGGTTGATTTTTGATTACCAGAAAATTGTCAAAAAATGGTCAAAATTTTTGCTGTTTTCGCCTAAATAGACGGAAATTTAGCTAATTTTCGTATGATTCTCTTAATTACTGTGTTTTAAGAAAAATCGACTTATTCGGAGCTGAAAATACCATTTTTCTCAGTTACTTAGGGAAAAATTCGATAAATTGATAAATTGATATTTTCTAAAAATTTGAAATTGGATCAGCACATTATTTAGTATTAAGTATTAGTCTCAGTCTCACTATGTTATATAGAGTATGTGCATTATCAGTACTCGAAATATTTAACTACATAGCTCTTTGAAATTTTGTATCAAAAATAGTGTAAATCATGAAATGACTGATATTTATAAAATTTCCTAATCTACACCTGTACATACCAAGGCCTTTTTCCAAGTAAGTAGTAGGTACTGAGTACTGAGTACTGATTCTGATATCAGATATCAAATCTGAACTTGGCAATAATTTATCTTTTCCCCAAATTTCTGACTTGGAACCAACTTTTAAGATTTACAATTTACCCAATTCTCATTGTACTACCTTAGTACTCGTAGTAGTACCTTAGTAGTATGTAGTACATTCTAGAAAATAAAATCTCAACTGAGAATTCAAATCTGAGCAAAAAAAACGAGTTTTACCAAAAGTACCTACTTACATATGAGTATGAGAGTACGTGCACCAAAATCCAATTCTTTGTACAATTATCCTATCTGTTCTGTTCTGTTTTGTATTTTAACTATATTTTATTATATTTTATAATATAGTATCTAAATACATACATACATACATACATACATACATAGTATTTTGTGTATTTCAAAAGGCAGTTCATCATCCTCTCGAAAATGAAGAAATAAATCTTTCTCTCCTCGACTCTGTGGAACTCTGTGGACAGACCAGCCCCAAAGTCCCAGTCCCATTTACATTTACATTTGCATGCGAATAAACGACCATCGAAATATGAGAGAGAAAATTGGGAGACCTCGTAGACCTTTTCAAAATCATTCTAAACTTTTAACTTACTATCTGTATATACCTACATACCTACTACTTATTAACTGAGAGAAATAGAAAAAATGTTCAATTTTTTTAAAGTTTTGTGAAAAATTGCTCCAGCATCAAAAGTAAAGATTCATATTTGTTAAAGTGGAGATTTGAAGCAAAGGATCTCTTTGCTTCAATTGACTTTCTGGCTTTTATATAAGTAATAAGTATGCAAAGGCATGAAAACTGAATCATTTTTAAAGTAGGAATGTATTAGATTAAAATTATCAAATGCACAGGATGACGTAGCAACCATCTATATAAAAATAAAGGTCATTTTATTTAGTAAAACACATAATTGAAATTAAGCTTTGTCAAAAAATTCAATTTTTTTCCCAATCTTTTAGAAACTATACCTATTTGACCTCTAGAACCGAAGGTCAGGTCACTGTAGGGTAATAAAAAATTTTAGTCCAAAATGTCAATTTTTGACCTCTTATGTAGCCCTTATGTCAATTCTCAAAACAATTCGTGGTCATAAATTTTGCAAATTTTTTGGCGACGAGACAAAGTATGGTAAAAATCCCATCAGATATTGCTCCCAAAACGATCCATTCTTAGATTATTAGGTATAATAATTACCTACTACTATATAAATAGATAGTTTAGTTACTAATTTTAGATTTTATCTATCAAATGATAAATCACAAGTAGGAATGTTTACTTGCATTTTAAAGTCTGTCTAGAGTCTAGGTTTTGTATTGGATCGTAATCACAATAATAATACATAATACTCGCCTAATTTACCCTATTCTCTTTGAATTTGAATTTTTTACCTCTAATTCTGCATTACTAGGTACTAATACACCTATGCATTTTTTGGGGTCCTTGATCAAAACCATTTTTTTATACTCTTATTACTATGTACTTACCTTACCTACATTTGAATTTGCCCTTATCCTTAGTACTATGTACTAGTGTATTAACTTTGTATGAATATAAAAACACTTTTTAGTCATACTGAATGGTACGAGTATGAGTTTGTTATTATTTTGTTTTATTAGAGCGAGACTTTTTGAATTCCAAGCCCATTTATTATAATATGTATGGTGTATGAAGGACCAGACTATGATGTATTTCATCTACCTAAACAAATTTATATTTTGTTTTTGATATACTATTCTCAAAGGAAAAGCCCACTTCCAGGATACTTTATATACAGGGTACTTGAAAAATAATTTCCAATCAGAAATATAGGTACCTAATACCTAGATATTTAAAATTTAAATGTAGGTAGGTAACTGAAAATATAAATTTTGATATGAAAATTTTGTTAGATACAGATACTTGTGTAAAATCTACTTTTAAAAGACACTGTATAGGAGTCCATAAAGGCAGATTTAAATTTGCTAACAAATTATTGAGCAGTTCATTATAGGAGGTAGGTAGGTTTGAGTTCTTTTCTTTTGGGAATTATCTCATGCCCCCTTTACTGTGCTTTCTTTTCAAAATACACAATACACTACAATACTCAATTTTATAGAACTATTCAACTCTCTTACGCTTTATTTGTCATTCAAATGGAAAAAAAAAATATTTTTATGAACTATCTGCATGAACTGCATTTTAAATTGTAAAATTGTAAGGACTGCTACTACTGACGATGAATACAATGTTTATGGAAATAGGTATAAAGGTATTTACATTATGAAAAAATTGGAAAAGTAAATTAAAATTTTTGATGCCCTTTAAAAATGTAGGTATACCATAATTATAACCTATTAATTTAAAGTATCAGTTCTTAGGATTAGTAGTAGTACCTACTATCTGTAATCTGTAGTCATTAATAAAATTTATTTGAATTTGACAATGACTCGACAAATCCTGCTAAATATCTATATACAGATCCTTAGGTTAATAATAGCAATAAATAGCAATTTTGATATAGAGCACCTATACCTATAGATTTGAATTTGAAGTGAGTATTGTGTCCTTATTTTAAGGTGTGTCTTACCAGGCAGTCAGTAGATACTTGAGAAAAAAAATAAAATTTTGTGAAAATATTTATTTATGATGTGAATGTGTGTAATAAATCTGAGAATTTCTAGAATGGTATGTACTTATAAATAGACATTTGCTGGTATCACTAGTATCTACTATAAGTGCTGGTAGTGCATCAAAGGTGGGAAAAAGTATTTTATTCAAAAAAATATACTTTTTTTGGGGGGTATTTATAAGAAAAGTAGTTAAAGGGGGGTTTCTGAACAGAAGCCATGGGCATTTCAATGGGATGATGAACGAGCTGTGAGCTTCGCATTATTACATTCCGACAAGCAAACACGCACTTTAGTCCACAACAAAATATTTCAAATAATATTTCATAATCTCATGCCAGTTCTAATGGTAAGAGAGATCTTTTGACCTTTTAGGTCAGTAGCTATCTGCTTTGTCCAATAAATGTTGATTTTGATTTCAACTTTACATTCAATATAATGGGATCGAGTAATTTTGGTCCACGATTTCAATTTACCTGTTCATAATCAGAGTACCTAAATCGGTTAAAAAGGCCTTAAAATAATTTTATTTTTGATAAATCCGAGTGGTGTGAGGTGAGGGTTTGCTTGTTGGGATCAAGTCACCGAGAGAGTCATAATTTACGGGGAAAACATGGAAAAGTTATTTCTCCTCCCAATAATACTTTCTTGAGCTCAGAAAACCAACTTTTCTTCGTCAGCCAGTCGACTACACGATATATTGCACCTCATGTATGTACTATGTACCTACCTATACTTACTTACTATCCTGTACTACACTACTTGCAAGATGGATGACAAAAACCTTTATAAAATATATATTCACCATTACCAAAAAGTCTTTTAAAATCCAACCATTTCCAATGCTTTTTGATCTTACTCTATTCTACTATCTGTATAGGTAGCTACTTGTATTCCAAAGTTTACTGTAGTAGGACACTTGCCAAACCATTCATCCTAATTCTCAAATACGATACTCCCATATATCACATCACAAATAAATAAAAGCTCATATTTCAAGATAAAAATTTTTACCTAAAATTTATATCAATATAGGTAATAGTAGTAGCAGGTTTAAGTACCCTACTACCAGTATTATTTAAAAAAGTAATACCAGTAGATACTCTAACTTAAGTACTCAAAATCAAAATCTGATTTTAAAAGTCAAAATTACTGCATTTTTTATATAGGTCTACATACTATACTTCATACCTTTAAAGCTTACTCAATAATTACTACACTCGAGCTTGTTTAAGCCCCTTTAAAGCCAATCTAAATCTAATTTTAAACACTTTTATTTCAAACTAATTAAATACTGATACTAGTAGGATACTGCATTTCACACCCCAGTTGAGTTTGAAATAAATTTTAAGGAAAATGAGGGTTAATAAGGGTGAATTTTATTTGAAGATTCTTAGCATACTTTAATTAGGGGAAAGAAATTGAGCATTTTGTTTAAAATCTCGTAAAAGTATTTTGTTCTTAAAATTTTGTCTAAAGTTTCAAAAAATGTCTCGAGGGATTTTACATAGATTACTTACCTAACTAACAAGTTGAAGATTTATGAATATTTTGGATTGGTTTTCCCCCCTTTTACTACTTACTACATTGTTGTATTTACATATTGCTATTATGTTTACCTATCAATTGTATTACAGATACGTATTCGAATTTTAAAAAATCTAAAACTAAATTTATCAAATTTTTGGACCATTTTAATAATAACGATATGTAGGTATCTTGCAAAAATTGTTAGATTTTTCACCTTTTTTAAAAATTAGGAAACTTACTTTAGGTACTTGTCTTGTATACTGTATATTCAAAATTTGCCATTTTGAACAAAATTTCTTTTTGACAATTTACAATCTAGCTAAATGTCCCAATTCAAAGTAAAACTTTGAGATATATTAGCAGTCAAATTTTTCGAAAATTTATTTAAAATCACAAAAATCTAATTTAATCCTTTTATTTACTTATCGTTACTCTACAACACTACTACACTAGTCAACCTATGGTATGTATTAGGTAATTTTATAAATAACTAGCAGATGTGCTAAATAAATTTAAAATCTGTAATCCTATACCTATCTACTTTTAAAAAGTCTAAAATCCTTAAAAACACCCTTTTAGTCTTTTTTAAATATTCCTTGGTATCTACAATTCTACACTAATAGTAATAAAAGTCTAAACTTGGGCTTAACCATAAGACTATAAAACCAGCTGAATTTTTGCATTTATTTGTGTAGTATTTAGTATTTAGTAGGTACATTGATTGTAGTAAATAGTAGAATTAGTTGTCAACTTGTTTTTGTCTTGTATAAATATGGCCAAAAATCATGTTTATATAATTACTTTGCATACATTTGTCTCATTTTGTTGTACCCACCTATACTTACTTGATACTGGGACTAGTATCTATTTTGTTTACTTAAAAGCTCAAAAATGCCGACAACTGAATCTTCATTGGCAAAACTAACTGGGAATAAAACAAGCTTTTTTATCTCTCTTTATGATATCCCTGCCCCTGATACTAGTACTTACATAAGTAAAATAAAATTTATTATCACATGTCATTCAAACTTAAATTTCAACATTTTCAACATTTTTAATTTAATCCTTAAAGTAGTAAGATCTAGTCTATAGTTGGTATCTAGTGCCTAGTAACTACTATAAGAGTATCAGTAATTGTTTCCTTATGATTGTTTCTTGGGGATTTCATATCAATTAAATGTAAATTAGGATAGTGAGCCAATTACCTACAACTTAAATAAAGAGAAAATTTACTAAATTTTCTAAATATCTAACGTTGTAATTACCTAGAATTTTTACAATTAATTTAGTCTTTAGAATAATTTGCATCTTGACATTTTATCCTTGTGAATGTGAATTCAGACAATTTTAATTACTTGATAGGAAAAAATCGATATCTTGCTTGAACAACATAGGACCATAAATTGTGGTATAACTACTGGTTTTGAAAAAAAATCCTTAAGTATTAGGTACTAGTAAAGTACTACAGATAGTATAGTAATCTCTCATCTGAAATCGAAAAAAAACTCATTAAATTTTTTCCTCGGGAAGGCTAAAGTTATCTCTCCAAGTTGTGGGTAAAAATAGTCGTTTTTTTTTCGAGATTCAAATTTTCTATCCGATGATTTATTTCGGACGGGGACAGTCGAGCTATAAATAACCGATTGTGCTCTCTCATAATTAATTACCCTATATGTATCTGCCTACCCTTGGTTGGCACAGAGTCTTGGCTTTCCTCATACACTATTTTGCACATTTTGCACAATTAAAATCGTCAAAAATTCCAAAAAATCATCAGCATTTTTTTCAAAATCTACTTTTTATAATGCATCTATGGGTTTTCCAAACCTTTCCAAAACATTTCCAAACGATTTTTGATGAAATTTGGACAAAAAGAACCCTGATTATTAGTAACTGTTCAGTTTGACAATTTTTTCAGTTGTCAAAATGTCCCTTAAAATTCGGGTAGTGTCGGAGTTTACGCTTTCATTTAATTTCAAATACTTGAGATTATTTTATACAGTGGGGAATTCACAAATTTCGAGTCTATTCGACTTACTTATAATAAACTTTGGTATATTGAGTTCAACTATTTTATTTCATTTTATTTTGCTATACAGTCAGTCCCCCATAACCCATATAGATAGAGTATAGAGCTATGGAAAGCTAGTTAGAGTTGGAAAGACAATGCTAAGATGTGACACACTACCAGAAAACAAACTCTAAAAAAATCCTTAAACAAATTCTTAATAGATATCCTCATTAGTTTCAATCAAATTTTTTTTTCAAAACTCCATATAAATTTCTCCATATAACTCCATATTTGGTATAAATTTTACCAAATTTTAAATCACATAGGTTCAGGTACATTGATATTAAACTCATATTAAAATTATCTCAAACAGATTTTGTAAAACTTTTGACAAAAAAGTTGTTAATTTTCTCAAGAAAGGTAACAATTATCCTATTTATAGAGTAAATTGATCATGTAATAGCAATATATTGATTTGAGATTAATATACCTAATAGTTTTAAAAGGATCTGAAAAATAATTTTAGCTCTCAATTTGGTTAGAAGAAATGGCAAATTGAATTTTGGTTTAAGAGAATGATACTAGCTACTAAAAACCAAAAACACATATCTAGATACCAGTAGATAAATACCTACGAGTATACCATGTCCAGATTCAATGAACTTGATATTCTTAATTTCTTATCAAAAAGGGACAATCTTTTTCAATTAAAATTTTTTCAAAACTCCATATGGTTTTCCTTTGAACTAAATTTTATAAAATTTTAAATTATATAGATTTGTCTTTGTGAATAGGATAGGAATTTGGTGCAAGAAAAGAGATTATTGCTTTATTTTATGAATTATCTCAAACTGAAATTTTAAGCAAAAAAGTTGCTCATTTTCTCGAGAATGGTCATGAGTATTCTATCCTATGTATAGAGTAAAGTGGTAGGAAATTGTTCAAGAGGAATAGGAGATAAAAGGGACCGTGTGCTTCAGTTTCGCTTCCATCCATACCAAATACTTATAGTAGTGGATACTACTATAGTTATTCTAACACAAAATTTGACTTTACAGATACTTATTATACCATCTGAGGATTTATAAGTATCTATAGATAGTATACTATAGGTATAATTGTAAATAAGCTAATATAAGCTAATACAAATAGTACAAAAGCTCAAAACATTGATATTTTGAACACTTTACAATCCTCGGTTACACTCTACCGCCTTCCAGCCCTCGTGAAAAAATTCAAAAAAATTCTCAACCTAACCGGAGACCACGATTTTAACTCTTAAATATAAAAAAAATCAAAGTTCTGCCTTTTTCCCATAAAATAATTGCCACAAGTATTCTAACAACACTTGTACTATAGGACTTATGATTGTTTGAACAAGTACATGAACAATCTCATTAAATTAAAAAAAACTTGTAAATAAATAAAAGTAGGTACTTATAGGCTTAGGAAATGGAGCATTTACTTATCAAGTGCTTATTTTTATTGTTATTTGAATTAGGGCCTTTAGGCACAAAGTTCAATTACTAATTTGTCCATGTAAAATAGCTTAATTTTGATAGATTTTGTAAAATTTTGTCAGGCCTTTGTGTATAAACCTTATATAAAGGCCAGAAAGCCTAAGATATCCTTTGAAATGTTTTTCAAGTCTTTAAAAGGGTGTTAAACCTTAGTACTCGTATTTCAATCGCCACTTATTGTGTGTGAATATGCGTATCAAAATTTGATCTTGAAAAAATGCTTTGAAATCGACTACATTTCAAATAAATAATATTTAGCATTACAATAAAACATATAGGTAGATACTATATAGATACTAGGGTACAATTGTATAGATCTGTTCATGATAAAATTCGACATTGTAATTGGATAGCAAGTGTAGTTATCTAACTATCAATGCAAACTACCAATTATCCTCCTGGTAAAAAAATAAGAAAAAAATTACAGTTTTTTACCAACTATAATTTGGAATTCTCAGTTCAGCTTAATACTATAAGAAGAAGAATATTTTGCAGAATAGAGGGGAAATTATATGTAATTTTTATCCTATGTATTTTGCATCAAAATTACACATACCTACGAGTATGTATGATTAGAATTGTAAATTCGAATCAAAAACAGATCAAGTTGTTAAAATACTATCAAAATGTCTATCAAAAACTTATACAATGCAATGCATTGTAAAAATATTTCAATTTGATTAAAACTTATTTTGTTTCTTAATCAAAAGCAATGTCTAATGTACTGATACAATTGATCATGTAATATATTGATTTGAGATTAACAATAAGAGTTTTTAAAAGGATTTGAAAAATAATTTTATCTCTCAATTTGGATAGAAGTTAGGCAAATTGAATTTTGATTTAAGAGAATGATATCAGGATAAACTATTAAAAACTAAAAAAACATCTATAGGTAAGTACCCATGTCCAGATTCAATGAACTTGAAGCAATATTTTGTCAATTTTTAAAGAAAATTGATTTTTCTACCGATTTCTAGCAATTTTTTACGTGATTTTAACACATAATTTACTAGTTCTATAAGCACTAAGGTAAGCACCTACCTAATTCTAGTAAATGAACCCATCAATCTGTATTACTGTACTTGAGATTTGAGATACCTATGTTAATTATAATTATAAGATTAAAAATTGAAGCTATTAAGCACAAACAGAAGCTACATGAATTTGCAATTTAAAAGTTCACACATTTATTACTCAAAATTTGAATTGAGCTAAACCTTTGTTATGTATAAGGACTAGTAGAAATTTTTGTTTCCAAGTTTTGAAATTTTGTAAAAAAAAAATTAGATGGATAAACCAGTTTCCCTATTATTTTACATACATTTGAATATGAGTATATTATGTATATTTAAAATAGAAAACTCGTCAGGTGGGACTTGAAATTTGTATTTGTAAAAAAAAGTTCCTAATCTAAAATCCCAAGTGATCTAAATAAATCAAATTTTATTTGTTTTAAGGGTGGCCTTAGCATTTATCCTATACATGAAGTCTAATGTTAATTAAGTTTTTGAACAACAAAAAGTTCAATTAAACAATAATAGACAAGTCTATTTTTTTGTTACATTTTTTCTTATTTTGGTTTCTTATAGGTACTACAGCTTGGAAGATTTATATACTCGGAGAAATCTCTCAAACGAAACGAGATCGAGTTTTGAGATTATTTCTGTAGAATGGAAATCTAATTCAGGACTTTCAAAAACTGGGTTTTCAAGTCAGGTTTCAAACCGGATATATAAGAAAGAGCAAAAATGCATTTTCAAAAAAGGTAAAAATATTATAATTTTATAAGTTTTTAAAATTTAGATTAGCTCGTTCTTCAAGTGTTTTGAATCAAAATATTTTAAATATAGAAGAATTCAATTTGTGTACTACTATAACGAGTATGCTTAAATTGTAAAAGTTTAAAGTCGGTCAATATCCAGAATTTTAAAAAATGGATGGTAAATTTCATAAGATTGACGAATAGTTTCTGGATACTAGGTATTTCCATTTCCAAATTTTGCTGTTTTTGAGCAACTAAATTGTAAATATTCGGTATCTATTAGGTAGGAAAAGCTAGTAGAAAATTTTTAAATAATTTTCTAAAAATCCTAGAAAAGGATCTATTTGGCTTTCGGGCCTTTGCCATGTTACTCCCATATAAAGGCCATACATTATAAACCGAAAATATCCTTTATGAATCTAGTTAGAGAAGTAACAAAAATTTTGGCAAACGAAAATCTGACAATCTGATAAGTGTCAAAATTCTTTAAAAACAAAAACTAAGCTAATTAGAAACCTAACTAGAAGGATACCTTGGGGTTTTAATAGGCTTTCTGGCTTTATACGAGGCTTCTAGGAAAAGCCTGAAATCTGAAGAGATCATTTTTAGAAATTTTAAATATTTTAAATGTTATCCGAGCTTTTGATAATAGTTTGAAACTATTTTACGAAACCTATTTTACTTATTAAACATCTCAATTTTTCATATTTCTTATTTAAAATACAAAAAACAATTAAAGCCTTCAGGTACCCTTATTCAGACTTCAGACTTAGAGAGTACTGGCCAAGTTTTTGAGCCTTTTATCAATGGCCAGAAGCCCAGGTAGAATTTATAAAACATGGATTAGCATTTTACATTATCATTTACATTTACATTAGAATTAGTTTTGGACTTTGGTTTTTTTTCTACTCAGGATCAGAGAGATTTTAGTTTTAGGGCTGGGTACATAATAGATGTATAGAATGAGAAAATGGTCGGCAACTCCTTCATAATAACTTAATTAGAGTTGAATCAAACGGGTTTGCCTATTTTCTCTCAGTTTTAAAATTTACAAAATTTCCATTTCCTATCTTGAATCTTGTATCTTGGATTAACATCGATCATCATTCATATACATTTTTCGATAAGATAATCATAATCATAGGTTTAATGAAAGGGTTCAGTCGACTGAGTTTATTAAAAATGCATTCATAATAATGATAATGTTATAGGAAAAGACAAAGACCAAAGTGTGAGTAGAATTAGTTTTTTTTTCTGAAAATTCTGGTAGAAAAAATCGTGCAGAAATTTCAACAAACCTTATAAAGTAAGTAATAGGGGGGGAAATTAAGTTATTAAATTTTAAATTATAATTTAATCCAATTCGAAACAAAAATTAATCGAAAAGAAGCCAAAAAACGAGGGCTAATTTTTTCAACTTTTAAGAAAGTACCTTTAGTACACTATACCTAATAAATATAGTACCCTAAGTAGTGTACTTATATGTAGTATACGAGTAGTAAGTTAGTTATTCAAAAAAACCTAAAAAATTTGAAAATTTTTCAAAAATCTCATTTGAACCTGGTTAGAATCAAAATTTTTGAGAATTTTTTCTTAAGCTCTGTAGATACTGAACATACCAGTAGGGTACTTGGCATTTGGCAAACAAAAAATGAAAATGCATTTTCAAACTCCATATATATGGGTGTAGTTTCGAAAAAAAAAGTATTTTTTTTTTCAAAAACTCTGTGGTAATATAATCTGGCTAAGTACGTACTGACTAGTTTTGATTTACGGTCTGACAAATTGAGAAATTAAATTGCCTTTTTCGTGGATACAATTTTGAGTTATGTGGGTTTATAACATATGATACATCATAAGGTGTATTTAAACCAAGAATTTTCTTGAGACTCTTGCTGTTTTTATTTTTTGGCAAACTTGGCCAACAAGTAAAGATATACACTAGTGATCAAAAGACCTCTTATTATTTTGTTCAAAAATCTCTAAAATATTTCTTAATATTTCATTAATAAATTATAATTTTTTAAAGCAGCAATAGGTTATTAAAGTACCCTACAAGAGTGATGATAGTATCCAACTTTTTTGAATTTTGAGTATTACCAAAAATTTCTGGTAATCAAAAATCCTTCAGAAAAATCACATTTTCAGCTCCTAATAAGTCGATTTTTCTTAAAACTCAGTAATATAGAGAATCCTACGAAAATTAGCTAAATTTCCGTCTATTTAGGCGAAAAAAGCAAAAATATTAACCATTTTTTGGCAATTTTC